>JAWQEG010000857.1:0-165000 GCA_033782935.1 Petrolisthes cinctipes
AGCTGGGAAAATTGTCCAACAATTCCACTGACCTGGGAATCGAACCCAGGATCTATCGTTTGCGAGGCGAGTGTGCTAACCATTACACCATCAGCACCCACCGAAGAAAGGAGTAATATGAAGAGAGAGGAAGTGTGACCAAGGGAGAAAAATGGTGAAGACGGACAAGGTGAATGGTTAGGGCAGGAGTAGAGGAAGATGAAAGAGATGCTAAAATAAACAAAGTGATGGACAAGGGAAAGGCAGGGAACGAATAGGGATAAAATGGGAAAGGGGGATGAGAGAAGACAAGGAAATAAACAGAGAAAGCAACACGATGGAGGGAAGAAAGGAAGGAAGAGAGAGGAAGAAACGGGAAGGGAGGAAAGTATGATGTTGAAAGAAAGTTGGAGGAAAAGTCGAGGTAAAAGAGAAAATAAATAGAAGGAATTCAGAATATGAGACAAGACAGAACAGTTGCCTAAATTAGTTTCAAGTGGGAAGAGTTTTGTACGACTCCTGATAGTGACGTGAATAAATAAAGTACCGTACTGTATCATCATCTAGTGGGGCAGAAGAGAAGCAACAAGCACCATGAAGCTCCACTGTCTCATCCAGCCCGACACTTAATAATCTAGGGGGCCTCGCAAGAGTCACAGTCCCGAGGTTGAGGTGTATAAAAAAAAATAATCGTAAATTATAAAACACACAAAGTTACTCCAGCAGCGGCGTTACAAGACAATTATTCATTTCCTGCCACTTAAGAATATACCCTTTGAGACATTACGATACTTTCATTCAACTTGCTTTTCATATCTTCCTTACACTCTGTGCCTTCAATCGTGCGAGCATTTTTCTGGCCTCGAAGAAAGCCAATCCATATTTCACCCACATTTCTACTAATAAACTGTAAAAATATATCCCTTTCTGACCATGATATTTAACTTTAATCCACCAACATTTAACTTCTTCTTTGTTCCATAATGGTGTTGAAATCACACTGGCGTGATGATCAAATACGGTGAATAAAACCCACTCTTGTTGACGGAAAGAATATATTAATTTTATCCTAACAGTTTCGGTGGACACTGCCACCATCTTCAGTGGTCTAGAGAGAGGAAGGGAATGATACGAATAGTACAAAGGCTTGAACTTATATACAGTTTGGATAAATATATTCTTTCCGTCAACAAGAGTGAGTTTTATTCACCTTGTTCCATAATATTCAGTCAGTCTGTAAAGCTAGATTAGGGGGTAATACACATTTGGTTATAATGTTCTGTTGCTTGGAATAGTTTGGAATAATCAGTTAATTCAGATTTATCAACAATGTGTTTCCCCCTTAAAATCCTTCCGTAACGTTTGGAGAATATTTTGTGCATTGACAAAAAACCATTATAATTGTAATTTTTTTCCATATCAGTGTAATACCATCACTTTTAATAAATAATCGAATCTATCATTATAGCACACCTATCCAAGCATGTCCCCCTCTTCCCACACCTCCTTAAATCATCTATCATTGTACTACTTGTTTAAAGTTGATAAATAATTAACATAAAGATACTGCCACCATACAGTTAGCAGTCTTCATCATCATCATCATCACTACAACTATTAAGTAAGTACAGTCGCTGTCAATAATAATCATCAACATATGGGTATGTCAAACAATTTACTGTCTAATGTTTTCACGTTCATATGTGATATTATTGGTTTAAGCAGTGCATAGCTGGTTGTAGTAAATTAAAAGATGGTACTTAATCTACTTATTGGAAAGTTTATCAGCTAAGGAACAGAGGGAAGCAGTCAAAATTTTACGCGAGTTGCCCCTATATGGATGATTATTTTTGACCGTGACTGTACTTGTGGGCACATATATATGCCTCCCGGTAGCATAATCGTGAACTTTATATGTGCCAGCGCTTGATTTGGTGAGGTTAGGTCAGGTCTAGTTCAGGTTAGGTTAGGTTAGGTTAGGTTAAGTTCAATTTTGAAAAATTGGTAAAATGAGCTGGGAAAGAGATTGAAACTATTTCAAAGATTATCCCATGGTTGGTTCTATCGTTATAACCCAAGCGTTATTCTCCTTCCAACCACCTTGATTTTGGCCCAGCAGTAAGCGGTGATGGCACGTAGCCTGCCAGACTTCACGAAAATGTCTCCCGGTCTGTTACCTTCATTTAAAAGCACATGAGGTCAGAGGAAAGAAACCTAAGCAGGTTATAGTCATGAATTAATTAAGGACCCGATGATGTAGTCAGAAAATAGGAAGTTGGGGAGTCCTTCAAATATTGCCACGAAACCCCACCCATGTGGAAGGAGTTTGTTTCATGGCATGGTCAGGGGGAATCAGAAGCCTCCAATTTTAATTGCATCATTAAAATTAACAACGCCAACCAAATTTTCAACAATATCCACGAGAGAAGCGTAGTAAATCATAAATTCGGAAATGCATTACAGAGGTAAACCGAAAGTGATATTTTATTCTATTTCTTTTGGTGTTAACTTTGATATTTTTGTTGTCGTAACTGACACTTAGTGGAATTTTCTCCTTTTCATGAATTCGTGAACGGATCCTCAAAAGGCTTTATGACTGTTTCCAAAGAAAGAGAAGAGAACACTGTGAGCTATCCTCTTCTCCTTCCCACTGAACTTTTTGGGAGGGGAGAGTTAACAGGTCATCTGGTTGGCCTGTAAAACCAACAAAATGCATAAAATTGATAGTAGAGCATGCAGAGAAATTCAATTTAGTAAAGCCCCTTCCACATGAGAGGCAAAGAGACAGCGGGCACGGGCAGCTGAGTGGAATTCTCTCGCTTTTTACCAGTGTTACCATATCAAACAGTCCCTGGTACCCATTGGCCACTTGTGCCCGACACCTACCCACAATATTGTTAACAGTGTCTGCCCGCCCTTCTTTTGCCTCTCGTGTGGAAGGGGCTTAAGGGGGAAATTCTGTGTTGGTATATCTGGAGCAACCGAATCCTCCTAACTATTCCAAGCAACAGAACACCATTATATTTGTTCATCTGGTCCTGTTTCCTGGCATACTTTGGAGGAATCAAGGCACTCCAATGTAACAAAAAAGAATTACCCCCTTAAGTGTATTGTACCAGCTTTTGAGCAATAGCCAGTGAGCTAGTTAGCCCAAAGGATTCACATTCCTAGGGCCCAAACTCCTAGGCTAGTTAAGAACGACACCTTACTGGCAAGGACATTTTCGCTATTACTATTACATTAATGTAAAGCCTTTTTACTTTACAGAGGAAAGATAGTTTAGAAAGAGAATTTAATTTCTGGCAAGCCAAATTTATGCAGGGTATGATATTTCAGGATAATTAATGTTGTAATGTACCTCATTAAAGCTTCATTAAAATTCGGCCTGTTTGAATTTATTACGTGAGGCTGCTAAAAAAATTTATATCTGAAATAGGCGTTATTATTTGGGTAATGAACACTAGTAACGGAGGAAGTGGAACAAAACAGAATACAGTAACATACAAATAAAAATGGAACTATAAGTTACACAGCACTGTCTGTTATATGGATGTGCCTTTAACCTGAAGAAGCAATAGCAATACGTCGTCAATAAAGGCTCCTCGTCATAGAGTGTTGTTCTTACCATTTTGTCAAGCAAATGCTTATTTTAACTCAACGTTCTTCATCTCACTAGGCTCTATCAAAATAAATGTTAACAGTTCGTACTGAAAATAAATAAGAACACAGATGACAAAATTAACAACAAACGATAACACTACTTCACTATCTGTAAATGTAAATCGTTATAAATTTGTCTATAATTATATAAAAAGCATATAACCTATCCCTATTACTAAGTAGAAATGAATATTTGAAGCCTTAAAACGAATCACAGCACGAGCCGTGAGCCCGTGAAGCAATGCCAGGCAGATCCCCTCCCATCACCATCAGTTGGCTGATGTATGACAACCACAACTGAGAATAAAATACGAGTTATTCCAGTATGCGTTATAATTCAGTTCCTCATTAACAATGAATGCTACTGTTCTTCATATACTGTATATATGGCAAATAAACATAATATATATAGTCCACCACAATGCTCTCTTGTTTAGATATAATAAGGTTATATAATCATTAATCTTTCCTAGCAACTTATCGACCAATCATCTCCGTCGTTATATATTCAACTCTCTACACCTCCGTCACCTCCTTGTGGGGTAGGGTATAGAGGAGCCCAGGGTGATAAAGAAACTCTCTTCCGCAACTGTACCATAACAGCTGCAGTATTTGGGAATTACCCTCATTTCCCTCCGTCTGTGCCTGGGTACCAATTCGGAAGTCGTAACGTATGTGTGTGTGTGATTAGCAGTTGACCCGGGCCACGATAACGGCCTTGATGAAGCCTATGTCCAGTGTCGAAAAATAATAATGTATATTAGTGGTTGAATGATATCGGACAGCACCGAGTAAGTTGCCTAGAGTGATTGCCGTGACATGGACCATACACTACTTGTTAGCAACATCTCACTGGCAAGGACTTTTCTTGCTAGTATTATTGCCTTCATAAGTTTTTTTTTCTTCAAATAGGTTCATTACCACCAAATGTATGGAAATAGTTACGAAAGAGGATTTTATCTTGAACATGTATGTATACATATGTATACAAGGCATGACATTTCAGGGTAATTAATGTTGTAGTATACCTCATTAACACTTATTAAAATGCGGCTTGTTGTAAATTATTGAGGGCGGCTGTTAAAGTAGAATAATAACTTTATGAAATGGACTGGGACTAATAATGATCCACGGTTGGCAGCAATAATTCATAATAATTCATAAATATTATCGATAATTCATAAATATAATCGTTTAACAAGTACATATTCTTTCGGTAAATTGGAGGGCTACTGAATGCTCCAAACTATATCACGAAACAGTTTCTCTTATAGTAACATTGTAATTACTTTTTCTGGTGATGGTTTGGAGGAATCAGTAACCTTCAAATTACTAACAAGATGTTCTCCTCTACTAGCGCTAGGATGCAGTTATGAACAGTACGTGACATGCTTTGTGTTTCGTTTTTTAATCAAGAGAAGATTTTGATACTGATCTGGAATACTTGTAAGCCGAGCTATAATAAATAAAGTGCAATATCCTTTATACAAAAGTATGTCGTGTAATTAGAGGTGGTCACTGGTCACCAACTCTCCTCTACTACCACTCTAACTCCCTTACTCTCCTTCCTAACAATAGCCAGACTGTTACCAGATCTGGGTTGCCAAAAGAGATGCTACATCTCTAACCTAATGGCCCGATTTGGAAAGGGTAAATACTACGGTGGGTTAAGGACCCTGTGTTCGTGTATGAGACTTGGTAGTTCTAATTCTTCCTAAATATGCCACGAAACAAACTCCTTTAATACAGGTGGTGTTTCATGGAAATGTTTGAAGGACTCACTAACCTCCAACTTTCTTACTACAACACGATGGTCCTTAACTATTAAGACGCGGGCCTTATCTCACGTGGCAGCTCTATCTTGCGGGCCTCTCTCTCGCACTTGCTGTCACTATGTAAACAACACATTTGATGGCTAATAACTTGTAAACCACTCACACTACATAAATATATGATACAGGATATTGAAGTACAAACCGTTAGCTGTCTCCTGATGTATATGTGAAGACTAAATGGCCCTCTGTAGGATGGGTAACAAGGTCAGACTGACATCAACTCAAAATTTACTTTTACACTATATTAACATATCTAAGTACAGTTTCACATTCCAATTTTGTTATAAAATACGTTAGGATCACAGTTTTCAACACAACAATATAAAAAAATATAATGTCACTGTAATTTTTACGTACATATATGGTAATTCGAGAAAAAAAAGGATTGATGAAAATATGTCCCTCCACCCTCACTGTTCGAGTAAGACTGACTGGTGGTAGTTGGATGGGCTAGCCCGGCTAGGGGTGGTCCCTTGGCTCTTACCCTCACTGTTGCCAGCCCAAAACTAGCTTCTTAGGTACCGCGCAAAATTTAAAAACTGCTTTGACAAGAATCCTCGTCACCCGCGGCACTACATACTTGTTGCTATAGTCTATGCGCTTCAAAGAGTCCATTCTGGGTGGGGCAGACGTGGTGATATACTACTAGCCATGCTGCCAAGTCAACCTTAGTGCAAGCCTCTCTCTCTCTCTCTCTCTCTTATTTCCCATATATATATATATATATATATATATATATATATATATATATATAATGAAGGTGTACGTACAGGACAATGAGTTTAACTTTTTAGGATTATAACAATGATTTTAATCAATTTTATGACACCTGGCAGCACAGAGCTGTTTCCCCATGTTGCCATGCCGAGGTGATACTGGGTCACTGACTCATTTCCTGCCTGACCACCGCCCGCGAAGGAAGTGACAATCCAATAATTTGTGGTCATTTTGGCAACGTCGCACTCAGGGGATTTCCAACTTCTGTCCCTCCAAGAACGGACTCCTTGAAGCGCAAGGACTATAATGTCGAGAATTCTCTACATCCGCAATTTCAGGGGGTTAAGTATCTGAACATACCTACAGTATTGCTAGACTGGTATGAGTCCTGTCTTCATTGTTGTCAAGAGTAGTACGTAAGGATTGTCTGATCTGTCCCCATATGAATTGTGGCAAGAAAACAGGATAAATAAAAATTATTCAAACCTTTCACTTTTCAGGTCCACTCTTCAACAACTTGATTAATAGTTCACCTGAATTTTTTTGTTGCTTAGGGAGGTACTGTACATTGTAAAGGGAGAGGTATACTAATATACGAAAGTGAGAAAGAGACCTATTCACAATAAAGAAAAGTAAAGTTAAGAAGAAAGGAAAGAAAGTATGGATGGCGTTAAAGGGGGAAAGTGGAAAAGCCTTGGAATGAGTGAAAGAAGGAATGAAAGAACCAATGGAGGAAGAGAATAGATTGGAAATGCCAAGAGAGACTGGAAAGCATAATGGAGAAAATTGAAAGAGAGTGTGTGTGTAGAAAGAATGAAGATAATAATGAGAGAGAGAGAGAGAGAGAGAGAGAGAGAGAGAGAGGAAAAAATGAAGATAATTAGAAGACTGTAAGATAGAGAGAGAGACATAGAGCAGAGTGAATGGTAAAAACAGATAGAATGGATAGAAGAAAATGAAAATAATCCAGTAAATATAGACAGACTAGAGGAAAGGAAGGAAAAGAGACAAAGATAAAGAAAAAAACTATGGAGGAATATAGAAAGATGAGAATGAAGGCTTCGTAACAACTGGAAAATTTAGTACATTAATTTCCTAACACCAAACTTTTGTAGTAATGTTATCTGGCTAATACTTGAATCAGTCAGCAGAACAATGCCTACAGTATGTGCAGAATCAACTACCCTCTTAACCAATGCTATGTGTACGAACTCCTGAGGTCTACTGTACTTAGCACAGTGGTATCGCTCTAACCTGGTGATAGAGGCAAGCCTTGTGTTACTTGTGTTAGTGGGTAAGGCTGCTTCAACATTTAAAATTTTGCATAGGTATTTTCGAAAAAAAAAAAAAAATATGTAACATTTTTTGTAACAGTTAATTGTTTGGATGATAATTATAATAACTATTATTTTGACAATGATAAATAAAAAATAAATATAATCTTAATTAAGACAGCTATACAACGGTTATATTGCCCACACATTGAAGCAAGGGTGTTCGAACCTCTCCTCCTCAGAGCGCTATGTGTCCGTTCGTTCGTTGCCTCTCTTAATCTCATATCAGGGGAATCACACGAGAGAGGAAATATGTGTATCTTCAGCTCATCTCCAGTTGAAAGTGTGTGTGTTGGTACAGTGTTGGAGTAATTGATTCCTCAAAGATACTCCAACCAACAGGACACCATTATTTTTTGGCATATATTGGAGGAATCAAGGTGCTTTAATGTACACTCGCAATCCAAAATATGTATCCAGGCTTGCTTCGAATAGCCTGATCGAGTATTAAGCGAGCTCAAGCAAATATGAAACAGGATAAGCGTTGTAATTGGTTCATTAGTATGTCAAATGATTCGAAACTTCAACAAGACCCAAATACAAATTTTGGATTGCGAGTGTACCAAAAGCGTAGTCTCCCCGTAATAACAATACTCGGTGCAGTGGATAACCAAGGCGTCAATAGTCTAGTCGCTCTAGTGGATAACACACACTCCTACTGGTGTGTGTGAGTGAGTGCTCTTTGGTTCGATTTCCGGACTGAGGAATTGTTGGACAAAATTCCTAAGCTCCTGTGTCTCTGTTCAAGTACGGTTTACACACATTGAAAGCGTAAACTGCAGAATGCAATGAGGGTTCTCAGCAAATACTGTAACGGAATTCTACCAGATATCACTACAGTAAAATATCCCTTGGAATACTCGAGGGGTAGTAGTATACTTTGGTACAGCCAACAGCATAAATTCGCGTCCATCTTATGCACTTGGTAATGCAAATATGACCAGATAGTTGCATTCTGAACCAGTTTCTATCCTAAAAACATGTGTCATTTACCACGTGTGAAGTATATCTGTCATCTCTGCATTCAAATTGTGTTACAACATCAATATAACTCATAGATACATAGGTAGAAATGAAGCGAACTTATGCTGCCGACTGTACATTAGAACGTCGTGATTCCTGGAAAGTATGTCATGAAACTAGACCAGGATAAAAAAGATAATGCATGGTGGCTTGTTGCTGGGAATAGTTTGGAAGAAATAGTTGGTCCAGATTCACCAACACTGTACAGTACTACCACCTTAAACACATGTCTGAATATAGAGTGAAATGACTCTGCTATGAGGAGTGGTGATAGACAATACGTTGGTTGGTATAAATGCTATAATGCACAATGTAATACAACAGTTTTACTTAATGCTACTTTTTTCTGATATAATGCACGTAGTTTTGATGATATAAAATTTTCTTGTATTGTGGGTGATGCCGTCTTAACAGTAAGTGGTTTAGGAAATTATGCTTATTTTTTTTTTTTTTTTTTTACCATATTGAGGAAGATGAGAACTAACGGCTGAGAGCCCACTTATTGTCTTCATCTGAGAAATAAAACGAGGGGAAGAGGTCCAAAACCATTTCCAGATTCAACCGAGATGCCTCAATCCATTGCGTTTGATGTAACATGAGTCGTAGTAATGGGGAAGGATGAATGGATGTAGAGTGTTCGAGCTTACTACTATGATCAATATGTTGCCAAGTTTATGAGAGACTGTAGACTCATTTTTTTCACAATTGACTACTAATTTAATACTATAACTGAGCTTTTGCATTACAATTTTTTTTTTTTTTTTTTAGAAATTGAAAGGCATAGGAATTTGTAGTCAAATTATAAATAATTCTTCTTATTGTGTCTTAGATGGTTTTTCTCCTTAACTATTTGCAGATAGTGTCCCAACAACACCCACTTCTTTCTCTACAAACCAGACGGCAAGGATGTAATCAGAAGGGACACAAAGGTGAGCAGCTGTATGTTATTCTCCCCTTTCAGCTGTATGTGATCCAGAGCAACTGATGGCAGGGAGAGATTATCTTATCATTCGGTTTGAGAAATACAGTCGTGGTAAAAAATAATCATCCATATAGGGGTAACTTACGTAAAAGTTTGATAGCTCCCCTCTTTTCCTTAGGTAATAAACTTTCCAATAAATAGGTTAAGTACTATAATTTAATTTACTACAGGCAGATACACACTACTTAAATCAATAACATCATATGTGAACGTGAAAACATTAGACAGCAAATTGTTTGAGATACCCATATGTGGATGATTATTATTGACCACGATTGTACATCACAATCCATTTCATAGAATAGTACAAAAAAAAAAATCTCCTTTCTGTTATACTGTAGTACATTATTTAAGGTAATGGTGGAAGACCGAAGCAGCCTAATACATCGTTTGTATATACTGTATATATGTATAATATGTAATTTCTAATTATAATACTTTGGTAAAGGTAATGACAGAAGTAAAGCAGGCGAGGGTGGTTATCAGGAAAGAAAGTGAGTAAAGGTTAGGGGAATGGTAGGAGAGGAACCGGGAGAATATGATAGTCCTGAGGAAGAGATGGACTGGTTAGGAAAGAAGTAGAAAAGCCGGAGGGAGGAGTAAAAGGTGAAGTACAGTATAGCAAAGAGATATAATATGGTATGTAGGATATGCAAGGGGGAGAGAAAGTGGAGAAACAAAAAAGAATGAAAAGTAGAAGAGTATAAAACAAAAGAAATAGCCGGCAAGTATACATGATGGGAAGTAAAAAGAACCTGGCAGTAAAGAAGAAGGGATACTAAAGTGGAAAGAAGGAATGGAAAGCAGAAAGAGTGAACATTAGAGAGGGAGGGTGGGAGGGCAACACATTAAAGGAGGTGGAATAGAGTTGAAAATGGTGAGGGGGTGGGAGGACGAGGAGCAGCACAGAGAGGGAGGGAGGCAGGGCATGATATCGAAAAAGGAGTGATCGTTGACTTGAAAATGGTGATGGGCTGAGAGAGAGAGAGAGAGAGAGAGAGAGAGAGAGCAAAGAGAAAGGGAGTGATGGAGGGAGGGCAGGATATCGAAAATGGAAGGATCGTTGAAATGGTGAGTTGAAATTGGTGAGGATGTAGGAGTTGAAAATGGTGAGGAGGCGGGCAGGAGAAAAGCCAAGATATCGAAGGAGGCAATTTTTAAGCGGAGAGAGAGAGAGAGAGAGAGAGAGAGAGAGAGAGAGAGAGAGAGAAGGAAGGCAAGATATCAGGGAAGGAGAGATCGTTGAATTGAAAATGGTGAGGGGGCTGAAGGGAGGGAGGGAGTATGGCCCCCCAACGGTTCTGACCCCTGAGGTATTTCACTTACTTAGCAATGCAACTGCTGTGTGAACTTTGAATCTTCCTGCACTTGGGGGATGTGTGTGTGTGTTGTGGTATGTGTGTGTTGGTATCTGTAGGTGTACAACGGTGTATGTGCATGGAGTATGTGTTTGTGTTATGGTATGTGTGTGTTGGTGTTTGTTTGTGTGCAATGGTGTATGTGCATGGGGTCTATGCTAGTGTGTTGAGGTATATGTGTTTGTGTATGTGTGCTGATGTGATGTTGTGTGCTGGTTTGTGACTGTGTTGGGGTTTATTTTGGTGGAAGTGTTTTTGGAGTGTGTTGGTGTACGGGTGTTGGCGTGTTCTGGTGTGTGTTGGTGTGTTGGGGTAATAAATATATAATAATAATAATAATTAACGGTTTATTTACATGGCAGTCAGAGACTGAAAATTTACAGAGGGGAAGATTACATTAATATTAATTCTAGGATCTATAGGCTACAACTTGGAGACTAATCTAGGTGTTTATTTTTCGCACTAAAGTGGGAACAGCGCTCTGGCGATAGCGGTCAGTGCGAGGGGCTCTTAGCGGCACCAGTTTGTTTTGGTGTCGGGATGCCCTGGCTGGTGGGGGGGCGTCAGGTGGTAGGAGGTGACGGTGGCGTGGGTTACGTAGCAAGCCTTCCCCAAACTTGCTAAGGGCTTGCTCATACATGGCTGTCAGCCTGGGCAGACTCAGGGTGGTGAGGGCATTATTGTAGCTGGTGTAGGCAGGGCCGAGTATGACTCTGCATGCCCTCTTCTGAACCTTCTCAAGCTGTTGTTGTTGCGTTTTGTTCAGAGATGAAGACCACGCTGGGGAGGCGTACAGCAGTGAGGGTAATATGAAAGAGGTGTAAACTGCCTTCAAATCCCCTGCTGGAGTCCCCAGAGACCTGAGTCTGCGCAGCATGTACAGCTTGTATGAGGCTACCTTGACCATCCTTGCGACATGTTGCTTCCATGATAATAGGTCATCCACAGTGATGCCGAGAAGCTTGAAGGAGTGGATGACTTGGAGTGGATGAGGGCCAATTGTGAGCTGAGGGGGCGGTACAGCTGCAGATGAGGTGCAGACGTGCATCACCACGGTCTTGGTGTGGTTGATGGAGACGTTGTTGTGCTCTGTCCACGTCTGCAGCCTGTCAAGGGTGGCTTGCAGTGGATTATAGTCTGGTGTCCTGGTGTTGACTGGGATGCCAACCGTGCAGTCATCCACGTATTTCCATCGATGCTGGGTGTCGGTGAGGGCATCATTAATCGGCATGAGGAAGCATAGTGGTCCAGATTTAGTTCCTTGCGGAACCCCACAAGTCAGCTGTTGCAGGGGAGATATGGAGCCCTGATAACGGACCGCCTGCTGCCTTCCTGTGAGGAAGTCAGCCAGCCAAGCTACCAGGTTGGGGTGGAGTCCCAGGTTAATGGCCTTGTTGATGACAACAGTGTGGTCTACAAGATCAAATGCTTTCCTAAAGTCTACAAAAGCAAGAGCGAGAGATGTGTTACGTTTGTCCAAGTGGCTGTGGATGAAATCAAGGAAGCTGACTAGGCAGTGGGAAGTGGAGGTGGATTTGATGTTGCCGAACTGACGGGTGTCTAGCTGTTTGCTAATTTGTGAATAAGACCAGTTAAACACGAAATCTTCACAAAGGAGGCTAGGGAGAGGTGTGATGGCGATTGGTCTTAGGTCATTAAAGGTTTGTGGGGTGGGAGTTTTAGGGATGGGAGTGACATAGGAAATTTTCCAGTCAGCAGGGCAAGCATTTTGAGTGAGGGAGGCGTTGATTATGGAGCAGAGGGGCGTGGCTAGTTCAGGGGCAAATTCTTTGTAAATTTTAATGGGGAGGTCATCAGGTGTGGTGGATCTGTTAGATTTAAATGAGGTTATCATTTTGGCAACCTCAGCCTCATGGACAGAGGGGAGTGGGGATGGGGAGGGGAGGTAGGCAGGGAGAAGGCTGGTCTGAAGAGGGGGCAGGGTTTGACAGATAGCGGCAAAGTGACCGTTAAGCGCCTCGGCCGCATTATCAGGAGAAAGGTGTGAAGTACAGGGGAAGGAGAGGGAGTGCTTTTGTAAACCACAGAGAGATTTAATTTTGGAGTACCATTGTCTGTTGTTGGCCTGTTTTAGGTGTTGCACTTTTTCTGGGTAGTAGCTAGCCTTGGCAGTCCTGATCTCCCTAATTACCCTGTTTCTGAGGCTTCTGTACTGGGCTGGGTCGGTGTAGAAGAGCCTGTTTCGCTGCTGTAACAGCCGCTTTATTCGTGTCGTCATCCATGGGGTGTCAGCTGGATGCACACGGATGGTCTTGATGGGGAAGTGGTGATGGTAGGCCTCTGTCGTGGTGTTGACGTAGTTGCGCCATTTCGTGTGGACGTCTTGTGGTTCCGTCACCTCTATCCATGGGTGGTGTACCAGCCACTGTCCAAACTCTCTTATCGATGAGTCAGGTATTGGCCGATAGGATCGGGTGACAGTTTCCCTTGGCACCGATGTAGTAGGTGTGGGTGACCATAGGATGGAGACGTGGTTGCTTCGTCCTATGGGGGGGAGGGGGCGGGGGGCTGAGTACTGATGGTCCAGGTCAGTCAAAATAAGGTCGAGAGTAGCCTGACCGTGGGTGGGGAAATCCACGACTTGGGTGAGGTTGAGTTGGTGTTGGATGTCACTCACGTCCAAGCGGTTGAAATCCCCACATATGACTACCTTAGCAGCAGGATATCTCACCCTCAGAGTGTCAGCTGTGTCAATAATGTGGTCGGTGAGTAGCTGTGCTGTAGTGGCACGTGGTGGATGATATACAACACAGACTATGATGGAAGCGGTGTTGCGGGGGTGGCAAGGGGGGGTCACCCTCACCCACAGTGTCTCCAGGCCGTCCGGGTTATCAACACTGAGGTGTGAGGGGCTGGTGTCAGTGTGGCAAAACAACGCCACTCCACCTCCCCTTCGGTTAGTCCTGAGGTGGTGAAAAAGTTCATAATTCTGAATTTTGCACACTTCAGGAACTATTTGCCACGCCTCTGTGATGGCCACAATGCCTGCACTGATGGATTTCACTGTCACTGTTAGTTCGTCAATCTTATTGGCTAATGAAGTCACATTAGAGAGTAGGAATGAGGGAAGACTGTACCAGTTTCTCGGTACCTCAAAATGTTTGTATTCCTTTTCTTTTACTGGTATTTTCCTGGTCCTCGTGGTGGTCTGCACTTGTATATTTCGTATCACATCTTTTCCTCCCCGTGTTCCGCGGTTGTGGAAGAGATTCAGTGATTTTAATTTCTGAATCACTTCACTTGGGGGGTAGCCAGACCCTCTTTTGTATCGCCAAAGTTCACTGAGTCTATATTTGTAGTTAGGGCTAGACATTTTCCTCGTGCAGAATAGTTTTTCTAGGTATGTACACTGTCGTTGTAGCTAAAAACGTGGGGTGTTGGGGGAAGGGTCAACAGGCTGACCTAGGCTGCTCGTGAGAGCGCCGGAGTACCGTCCTTTCCCTGTGAGGTCAAGAGACGGTGTGTTGGGGTATGTGTGTTGGTGTGTTGGGGTATGTGTGTTGGTGTTTTGGGGTATGTGTGTGTGTTGGTGTAAGTGTTTTGGGAGTGTGTTAGTGTAAGTGGGTTGGTGTGTACTACAGCCAGATTTGTCTTTCAGTTTCTACTTGCTCAACTGTACACTCGAATACCATAGTCTCTAGCCCACCGAGTCGATGCCCGAGATACAGGCAGCTTCTGGACGACAGCCCCCCCAAACCATCGCGAGGCTACACAGATCCCGAACCAATGGAAGCTTTGGGTGGGCTGTCGTCCAGAAACCTCCTGCTTCAGATCTCGGGCTTCGACTCAGGTGGGTTAGAGACTATGGTATCCGAGTGTGCATTTACATTTACTTATCAGAGAAATAATGAAAGTGAATCAGGCTACATAGTTCCCGTTGGTGTGTTGATTATTTTCATGACATAATAATATACTTTATCATCCAATGTAAGGGAATGAATGACACTTTCAGTCGAATACAGCCTTAATATCTCACATAGTCATTTCTTCCATAGTATGTCAAAAAAATAAACAATGAATAATTATAATTGTATCCTGGTGCTTTGAATAAATAGGTGGAATCAGTTACTCCAAAGCTATCACCAACAACACTGCACTGACTGTACTACTGTTAATACCTCTTAATAATGCACATTAATTAAAATCTAATGTATAAGAGATAGCGTTAACAGAAATATCTAAAACGCAATCTCTGTATCTATGAATGCGACGGTACCACATTGTCGTGTTGGATAGAGCAAGAGCAATAGACTAGTAAACAGCGTTGGATAGAGAAAGACCAATAGACTCTAGTATTCTATTAGTCTTGGGATAGAGGATGAACGACAATGAACTCCTGACATCATTAGTACATTCTATTTGCAAAAGATTACACCATATGCTATAATGAGAGAGAGAGAGTTTACATCTAATGTGACCGTGTGAGTGAACACACACACACACAGAGGAGATAAAAACTAGAGAAAATAAAGGTAATGTGGCGGTGTGAGTGATCCAAGACGCCACCGCTGGCCCCCTCACTCACCATCCATCACTCCAACCCTTAAACTTGCATGGTAGCCTACACATCCTCTATTCTGGGATCAGGGGAAAACAAGTCTTGCTTCGTTGGACAAACAGGTACAGTTGCGGAAGGGAGTTTCTTTATCACCCTGGGCTCCTCTATACCCTACCCCACAAGGAGGTGACGGAGGTGCAGAGAGTTGAACATATAACGACGGAGATGATTGGTCGATAAGTTGCTAGGAAAGTTTAGTGATAATATAACCTTATTATATCTAAACAAGAGAGCATTGTGGTGAACTAAATATATTATGTTTATTTGCCATATATACAGTATATGAAGAACAGTAGCATACATTGTTAATGAGGAACTGAATTATAACGCATACTGGAATAACTCGTATTTTATTCTCAGTTGTGGTTGTCATACATCAGCCAACTGATGGTGATGGGAGGGGATCTGCCTGGCATTGCTTCACGGTCTCACGGCTCGTGATGTGATTCGTTTTATGGCTTCAAATATTCATTTCTACCTTAGTAATAGGGATAGGATATATGCTTTTTTATATAATTATAGACAAATTTATAACGATTTACATTTACAGATAGTGAAGTAGTGTTATCGTTTGTTGTTAATTTTGTCATCTGTTTTCTTATTTATTTTCAGTACGAATCGTTAAAATTTATTTTGATAGAGCCTAGTGAGATGAAGAACGTTGAGTTAAAATAAGCATTTGCTTGACAAAATGGTAAGAACAACACTCTATGACGAGAAGCCTTTATTGACGACGTTTCGCTATTGCTTCTTCAGGTTAAAGGCACATCCATATAACAGACAGTGCTGTGTAACTTATAGTTCCATTTTTATTTGTATGTGACTGTATTCTGTTTTGTTCCACTTCCTCCGTTACCATTCCATGTATTTTTTTTTATTTGCCCCGATGTTCTTTCCTTTCCCATTATCAGCTCGTCCTCTCCGCCTCTCCTCCCCCCCTTCTACCTCCGTTTCCTTCCTCCTGCGTGAATTCACCCACCCCTACTCTCTTTCCCCCTCCCGCCTCCCGCCTATCACGTGACCCTTCCGCCTCTCCCCTACTATGAGCGGTATACATATATATTCGTTTACACTACCTGTCCTCACTCATAACTGAAGAGGGCTACGTGATGTAACCGAAAAGTCGTATATCTTTTTCAATAAATTACAAATAAATGTGGGTTTTTCACTAGACTTCTGCATTCACGGCATTGTGAATTTTTCTTGTTCATTATACATTTATATATTTATTCTATAGCAAAATGCATAACAATTATATATATATGGTGGGTTAACCACCCAAACACCTGACAACCATGCCTCGCCCTTCCACCTCAACCTTCCTCCCTCCCTCTCAGCACCTGTATTCTTTCTCTTCACTTTCTCTTCATTTTCATACGTTATTTTTTTACTTCATATATATCTCTCTCGCTCATATAATTTATATTTAATTACATCGTGGTTACAATATTTACAACACATTACACTGCACGTATTAAAATTTTTTACTTTATTTCCTCACCACCCAAGAACTGCAATGTAGGGTGTGGAGAGTGTTGCCGCTCGTGATGCTTTTAACGTATATATTTTTATTAAGAAAAGGTATATTTTAAATTATTTTCTTTCAAATTATATTATAGACATAAACGTTACTTTACTTACCTAACCAAGAACTACGGTATAATTCGATAAAAGAGACAACATGGTATCATATAAGCAACATTTCTTTATTGCCACACAAAGACCTTAGTTTATTATTTTTTTATACCTCAACCTCGGGAATGAAGGTCGTGGCCTGAGACTGAGGCCCTGAGATTATCGAGTAACGCTTCGAGGTGTTGGTTGCTTCACATGTTTGTTTATACGTCACTTAATATATTATGCTTTCTATATTTCTTTTTATTTGGGA
The DNA here is from genome assembly GCA_033782935.1 of Petrolisthes cinctipes. NCBI lineage: Eukaryota > Metazoa > Arthropoda > Malacostraca > Decapoda > Porcellanidae > Petrolisthes > Petrolisthes cinctipes. Next base: position 17,356 of record JAWQEG010000857.1, read on the forward strand.
TACCAAAATATTTACGTCGAAATTGTATTGTTATGTGTTATTATCTGTGTGCCTTTTACATTATATCACAGAAGTTATGAATCCCTAGTTTAGGGAACACTGCAAAACACTACACAAGGAACTACACGGCCTGACCCCACCAGAAACTTGGTTTAACTTTTCTCAGCATATATATATATATATATATATATATATATATATATATATATATATATATATATATATATATATATATATATATATATATATATGTGTGTGTGTGTGTGTGTAAATCTCTGTTTTAATATTGTAGAAAACCTCATAACAAGTCCTCTCCATTCATCACAAACGAAATTTTCTACTATCATAATAATCATCTCTCTCTCTCTCTCTCTCTCTCTCTCTCTCTCTCTCTCTCTCTGTTTGTATGCTTCGTCCTCTTTCTCTCACTCTCCCCCTACCCCACTTCCACTCGCTCACTCAAACTCTCTCTCTCTCTCTGAGAATGGAGACCTGCTTAATATGTAGGGCCATATGTATAAAAATATTTATGTGAATGGGTTTATAGTTATATAATGCGGTTTACGTTTGAGGGTTTACCATGTGACCTGAATGAGAATTCTTAGGGATACTGAATACCAGTATATTTGTTTTATCTTCATTGTTGCCATGTTTCCAATGTAAACATTGCAATTGTGATTAGCTTCATTCTGTCATCATTTCTGTTATTATATATAGTTTGTCAGCTTTAACGGCAACCTGGCTATCTCCACCCCTTTCTGCTCTCGTTTCCTCCCTACCTCTCCTCAATAACCTCCAACACACACCCAGTTACCTCGCTCACCCCCGCCTGTATACTCCCCCGCATGGAGGTAGCATAGGTGGAGGCGCCAGTAGGACCTGATTTGTGAAGCCACCAATCTGTCATTTCCGGCGCCTTCAAGATGGCGCATACCTTTGTATGTCAGGTCAGAAGTCAGGTCAGAAGTCCACTTTTACTGAAACATATCTTGGTGTCCGCCATATTGAAGGCGCCGAAAATGACAGTTCGGTGTCTTCACTTTACTCCCCTGGATTAGTGAGCCATTGCGACTCCACCTGTACTAACTCCATGCTCCCCCGCATCTCCCCCCCCCCCCTTACCACCTCCGCCTCTACCCTTCCCCATGGCGCGCGCATATTTAAGGTTCAGCAGTACTGTATAATGAACAAGAAAAATTCACAATGCCGTGAATGCAGAAGTCTAGTGAAAAACCCACATTTATTTGTAATTTATTGAAAAAGATATACGACTTTTCGGTTACATCACGTAGCCCTCTTCAGGTATGAGTGAAGACAGGTAGTGTAAACGAATATATATGTATACCGCTCATAGTGGGGGAGAGGCGGAAGGGTCACGTGATAGGCGGGAGGCGGGAGGGGGAAAGAGAGTAGGGGTGGGTGAATTCACGCAGGAGGAAGGAAACGGAGGTAGAAGGGGGGGAGGAGAGGCGGAGAGGACGAGCTGATAATGGGAAAGGAAAGAACATCGGGGCAAATAAAAAAAAATACATGGAATGGTAACGGAGGAAGTGGAACAAAACAGAATACAGTCACATACAAATAAAAATGGAACTATAAGTTACACAGCACTGTCTGTTATATGGATGTGCCTTTAACCTGAAGAAGCAATAGCGAAACGTCGTCAATAAAGGCTCCTCGTCATAGAGTGTTGTTCTTACCATTTTGTCAAGCAAATGCTTATTTTAACTCAACGTTCTTCATCTCACTAGGCTCTATCAAAATAAATTTTAACGATTCGTACTGAAAATAAATAAGAAAACAGATGACAAAATTAACAACAAACGATAACACTACTTCACTATCTGTAAATATAAATCGTTATAAATTTGTCTATAATTATATAAAAAAGCATATATCCTATCCCTATTACTAAGGTAGAAATGAATATTTGAAGCCATAAAACGAATCACATCACGAGCCGTGAGACCGTGAAGCAATGCCAGGCAGATCCCCTCCCATCACCATCAGTTGGCTGATGTATGACAACCACAACTGAGAATAAAATACGAGTTATTCCAGTATGCGTTATAATTCAGTTCCTCATTAACAGTGTATGCTACTGTTCTTCATATACTGTATATATGGCAAATAAACATAATATATTTAGTTCACCACAATGCTCTCTTGTTTAGATATAATAAGGTTATATTATCACTAAACTTTCCTAGCAACTTATCGACCAATCATCTCCGTCGTTATATGTTCAACTCTCTACACCTCCGTCACCTCCTTGTGGGGTAGGGTATAGAGGAGCCCAGGGTGATAAAGAAACTCCCTTCCGCAACTGTACCATGTGATCATTACCCAAATGGTCTAGCCCATATCAGATATGGTAGTTTTTTTTTTTTTTTTTTTTTTTTAGCAGCGGCACGTACTGATTTGCAATTAGTCTCATTTTAATGAGGAGTTAATGAGGTATATTGCAGAATAAATAACCCTGAAATATCATACCTTGCATAATTTAGGCTTGTCTGAGATAGAATCCACATTCCAAATAATTTCCATACATAATGTGGTAATGAACAACTTTGAAACTAACTATAAGTGAAGGCAATAAAAGGAGCTAAAAAAGTACTTGTGAGATATTAAGGACCCTGTGGTCGTGTATGGGAATTGGAGGTTTATGATTCCTCCTGGCTAAGTCACGAAAAACGCTTCTTACTTATAGGCGGTGTTTCATGGCAATAGTCGAAGGAGTCATTTAATTCCAATTTTCTGATTATATCACCAGGCCCTTTAGGTATCCTAATTATTTGGGCCCTACGAAAGTGAATCATTTTCGCTAACTATAGTTCGTTAACTATTGCTCACCGGTTTTAACAACATACACATTGTTGGATTTCTAGGTATGATCTTCTTTCCACATCTCACCTCACCTCACATAACCAATACAGTGAGTGAGAGTAAAGGTGTAAATTTTAGCTTGTCAAAAATCTAACCTAACCAACTTAGCCTAACCTAACCAACTTAGCCTAACCTAACCTAACCTCACCAATAATATGTGGTAAAGTAAATATTTTTATTTGAACTTATCAAAAGCCTAACCTAACCCAACCCAACCCAACCTTAGCTAACCTAGCCTCACTTCACCTCACCAAACCAATGAAGTACAGCCACAATCAAATATCCACCGACACTTTCCTTTCATCGTAGTAAATATCTTGGTAATAAAGAACAACACGTGTATGATTTTGCAGCACCTCATAATAATAATTGAGGGGGTTAAGTTGACGTAAGGTGTTTTATGATTATATTTTGATATGATACTGATTTATTTGCACGATGAAAGGAAAGTGTCGGTGGTTATTTGATTGTGGCTGTACTTGAGAGTAAAGGTATGAATTTTAGTTCGTCATAACCCTAGCCTAATCCAACATAATCTTACCTCACCTCACCTCATCTCACCAAACCAAACCAAACCAATAAAGTGTGTTAGAATAAAGGTGTCTATTTCTGCTTATCAAAAATCTAACCTAACTAAACCTAATCTAACCAATAAAGTGTGTTAGAATAAAGATTGTCTACATTAGGTTATCACAAATCTAACCTTATTAAACCTAATCTAACCTCACCTCACCTAACCAATAAAGTGTGTTAGAAAATAAGTGTTTATTTCGGCTTATCAAAAGCCTAACCAAACCAAACCTCAGCAAACCTAACCTAAGCAGTAAAGTGCACGAGGGCGAAGGTGTATACGTATTTTATCTTGTCTCTGTGTTGGTGAACGACCCTACTGTTTTTTGCACACAGTGGCCGTGTTGAACCCAAAGTCCTGCAGAGTTTTTCATGAAATGGTAATGTGACATGTGCAGGTGTATGTATACTGTATGTGTGAGTACACTCTCAATCCAAAATTTGTATCCAGCTCTTATTGAAGTTTCGAATAATTTGACATACGAGTGAACCAATTACAACGCTTAATTATCCTGTTTCATATTTGTTTGAGCTCTCTTAATTAATAGTCGGATCAGGCTATTCGGAGCAAGCCTGGATGCATATTTCGAATTGCGAGTGTACTTACTGTATATATGTTCTCACACACACACCGATCTCTCTTTCTCTCTCTTCGGCCATCTGTACCTGCCCTTCACCCCTTCACACACACTCTCTCTCTCTCTCTCTCTCTCTCTCTCTCTCTCTCTCTCTCTCAGTTTGTCATCACTGCTTTCTATCTGGTAGTTGTGTGTAAATCTGGAGAGACTGAGTCCATCCAACCATTCCAAGCAACAGGATACCTATACTTTGGTTAATCTGGTCCTGATTTCTGGTATACGTAGGGGGAGTCAAGACTTTCTAATGTACCAAAAGTTTACCATCCCCTTATGCAACAAGATCTAGCAATGTTTTTTTTTTTTTATTGTATCGACGATTAATGGTTTGTAGTATTAGAACAATAATTTCCTTTCTCTTTTCTTATGCGTGTATTTTTGAGAGAGAGAGAGAAGCTGATTTCTCACTGGGAGTGGAAATATGTGTGTGTGTGTGTGAGAGAGAGAGAGAGGATTGAAGTCTCACAAAGAGAGAGAGAGAGAGTTATGTCCGTTCTTCTTAGCTCGTAAACAATCAGCTGTCTCCAGTGTTGCCAGATAGTACTAGGGTATGTTCTTGAGAATTTGACTACAAAGTTTAGTAGACATGGGTAGAAATTCGGTAGCATCTCAAAGATATCCAAGTATTAACATTCTTTTCTTTCATTTTCTGGTACTTCATCGGTTAATTATGGAGGGATTTGATGAAAATACAGAATAGATATTGTAAAATATAACCACTCAACTCATCATATTGATTATCTAATAGTAAATGCAATGAAAAGAAAAATATTAGTTCTCATCACTCTGGATTTATGTGATCATCATCATCAAAGTCAACATCTGCTTTTTCGCTCAATGCATTTTTTCTTGTACATATCGCTTGTATTTAACTGTCATTCTTTTCCTTGTATCATTTGTTATCTGAAAATTATGGCAAGTTACACGTGAAATTAGCCTTCTTGTGTGAAGCATTCCACACACAGGTCGGGAAGAAAGCTAAAATTTTAGGTTTGTTTTCATTCGATTGACACTGGCGTCGTCATAAGACCTAACTTGCCGTAAAAAAAAAAATCACGTTCATATTTTCTCAATGAAGTAGAAATTGACACATTCATATGAAAACTAAAAATTTGTCCTAGGTGTTTACGAAGCCGATGTTTTCCTCTTTGCACTGTACGTCATGTTCTCGGGGACCAGGCTTGCCACTTCATCTGAGAGAGAGAGAGAGAGAGAGTTCAACAAAAACATATCATCATTCTCTCCTTCTTCCCTACGTTATAAGTGTATTCCTCATTATTGTTATATCTCGTATTCTCTCTTCTTCTCTTCTTCCTCTTTATCACATTATTCCTCCTCCAGTGTTTCCTCTGTTATAATTCTCTTTATTACATCCTTCCTTCCTATCACTGTCTTATTTTTGTTTCTCTCATTTATTGTTCTCTTTTCTACTTCCTTCAATCGCTGATTTCTTCTGTTTCTCTCCTTTATTTTTCTCTTTGCTACTTCCCTCCATCCTTTAACTGTTTTCTTCTGTTTTCTTTCTAATCTATTATTCTATCCGCATTCTCTCCTTCCTATCACTGTTTTCTTTTGCTTCACTCCTTTATTATTTTCTTTGCCCATTCTTTCCTCCTTTTCTCTGTTTTCTGCTGTTTTTCTTCACTCTTATTCAATTTGCTCCTTCCTTCCTTCCTTTCTTTCACTGTATCTTTTATTTCTGTCCTAGATTGCTTTGCTGCATACGTCTTTCTCCTTCGCTTTGCTTTCATTCTCATTCTATATTTCTCTACTGTATTTCTTCATCTCCCTCTGATATGCTAAGAATATAATCTAATATCACCCTAATTCTTGCTCCCAGGTGAAGGAAGACTAGGCATCTCTTCCCTCATTCAAGCCTTTCTCGACTCGCCGGAAAACTGCTTCTCTGAGAGTGACGTCAAAATTTAATCGCCAAAATTGAATTCCAGGGATGCAGTCTGAAATGTGGAGGAGAGATCAGCTATTCTCTCTTTCTCCCTCCGTCTCTCTCTCGTTCTCTCTTATTTTTACTATCCTCGATCCCACTTTTCTTACCTTCCATCCCACAACTCCTCCTTTCCCTCTTAATTTTCCTACCTTTCCTTCTACTTTTCCTACTACTTTTCCTACCCTTCCCTCCCACTTTTCCTATCTTCCATCCAACTTTTCCTATCTTCATTCCATTTTTCCTACCTTCCCTCCCACTTTTTCTACATTCTGTCCCATTTTTCCTACCTTCCTTCCCACTTTACCTACAATTCCTCCTACTTTTCCTACCTTCTCTACTACTTTTCCTACCTTCCATTCTACTTTTCCTACTACTTTTCCTACACTCTATTCTACTTTTCCTCCTTTCCATCTCACACTTCCTACCTTCCTTCCCACTTTTCCTCCCTTTCTTCCTACTATATCTACCTTCCCTCCTACTTTTCCTCCCCGTATTGCCTGCAGTGATGTGAGCAGTACTTTAAGGGTTTGGGCACCCCTTCGGCCCCAGCCACTCCCTTTAACTCTTCAACTGTCCCTCTTTTCATTTTATTTCCTTCCTGCTTGCTGTCACACCTCTCTATCACCTTTATCTGGCGCTATATGACCTCGCTGTTGCGTCGCCTAATATCAGTCAGTCAAATCAATCAATCCTACTTATCCGTCCGAAATTCATTGCTTTATAAATACGTTTTCTGCTTTCATTGTTGTTTCTTACCAATGTGAATTCATATCATCCTCTCTTTCCTCACATTTTCTTCTTTTAAATTTACAACTGGACAACTGTATAACACTCTACCTCCATCCATCTTTCTCCCTTACTACCACTACGATAGAAGGAAAGTGTCGGTGGATATTTGATTGTGGCTGTACCAAACTATCCCATTAACAATCACAACCATGGGTCTGGAGCATGTGTGAAAGTGTTTGCGTCAGTGAGGGAAACAACAACAACACATGATACCTTTTCACTTGTTCCATGTACGAGTACAGTTCCTCTTCACTTGTAACGAGCACAGGGTTTGTTGAAATGTGACACCACTGTCTTTGTTTACACAGCGCCTTTCTGGTGGATATTATAGCAGGAGAGAGTTCTGTACATTCATTTACAAGTACTACAAGTAAACAAATACAGTTGTGCCACATATCGGCAAATCCACCTTACGCTGTGTTTGTTACTAGCGAGGTCCAGTCGCGGTCAAATATAATCATCCATATAGGGGTAACTCACGTAAGAGTTTGTCAGCTTCCCACTGTTCATTCGAAGATAAACTTTCCAATAAATAGTTAACTACCATCTTTGAATTTAATACAAGCAGCTACGCACTACTTAAAACAAAAACATCATATGTGAGCGTGAAAACATTAGACAGGAAATTGTTTGAGATACCCATATGTTGATGATTATTATTGACCACGTCTGTACAGCCACAATCAAATAACCACCGACACTTTCCTTCCATCGTAGTAAATATCTTGGTAATAAAGAACACCACGTGTATGATTTTGCAGCACCTCTTAATAATAAATGAGGGATTTGAATTGACATAAGGTGTTGTTTGATTATATTTTGATATGATACTGATTTATTAGCACGATGGAAGAAAGGTGTCGGTGGTTATTTGATTGTGGCTGTACCTGTCGCTTACTGTACCACCTCCACACTCTCTCTTACCATCAACACCTTTGCTCCAACACCAACTTCATAATACTGTCTGGCTTATACCTCGTCCTTGCTCCACCATTATAGAATCTTATTAATAGTTCTATCACTCAGTGGATTATACAATTAATACACTTGTTGCATCACTAAACCTACAGTATACTCTACCAATGCCGACTCTCTCTCTCTCTCTCTCTCTCTCTCTCTCTCTCTCTCTCTCTCCTACACATGATATACTGTACTTCCTTCTCCCTCTTTCCCTCCCTCTATCTCTCCCTGCCCTCCTCTCCACTAATCCTTCATCCCATTCCTCATTACACCATATCTACAATATCCCTCTCTACCTCATTTCTCCTTCACTCAGTCCATCCATTCCTCTCTCCCTCTTTCTTTCCCTTACTCTACCTCATTCCTTTCACTCTTCCACACGTCTTTCTCCATCATTCCACTTCTCATTACCCTCCCTCTACCTCATTTCTGCCACTCTTCTACACTTCTTCTTTATCCCGTTCCATTTAGTTCCAGTTATTTTCTCTCAACTTCTCTAACCCTCTTTCTCTCCTTCCCACAGTTCACCACTTCTTCCCTCTACTTCATTCCTTCCACTCTTCCACACTTCTTCTTTCTCCCGCTCCATCTATTCCAGTCTTGTTCCAGTTATTTGCCCTCAGCATCTCTTTCCACGGTCGTCACGTCGCCTCACACATTCCCAGCCAATTCTTCCGCTCTTCTCCGTTCCCCTTCGCAAGCAGATTCTTACATTTTGTCCAGTTGTGTGTGTGTGTGTGTGTGTGTGTGTGTGTGTGTTGCAGAGATGATCATTTTATGTGTATATATCATATTATGTTCCAGAGATGATCAGTTTTGTGCTTGTGTGTGCGCGCACGTGTGTGTGTTCCAGAGATGATTAGTTTTCTGTGTGTGTTCCAGAGATGATCAGTTTTGTGTGTGTGTATGTGTGTGTGTGTGTGTGTGTGTTCCAGAGATGTTTTGTTTTGTGTGTGTATGTGTGTTGCAAAGATGATAAGTTTTTTGTGTGTTCTTACCTATTTGTTCTTATCTAATTGTATCTTTACAGGATTGAGTCAAGCTCGTAATGTCTAGTTTTTTAAAACTCAGTTATCATATTTTTCTTTAAAAGTTATGTATGTTTTTGACACACACCACTTCTGGTAATTTGGTCCATTGATCTATTACTCTATTAGGAAAGCTATATTTCTACACATTTTTATCTCCTCTTCTTTTAATTAATTACCTACTGTGTCCTCTCATTGTAGGTATTCTTTGTTGACACAAGTTTTCTATATCTATCTTTTCTTTTTCTGTGACACATTTGTAAACCATAATTATATCTCCCATCTTTCGTCTTTCTTCCAGTTTAGGTAACTTTAGTTTCTCTGTTCTTTCTTCATAGTTTCATTTTCTTAGACTTGGTACCCATCTTGTTGCTGCTCTTTGTATTTTTTTTCTAATTTGTTGATATGATTCTTTATATGGGGTTCCATACTATTGCAGTATATTCTAAGGTAGGCCTTATAAAGGATGTGATTATTTTCATAACCATTTCTTCGTCTATATAAGTGAGGGCCACTCTCTAATTTGCTAACAATGTATACATGTTTCTCACTTTTTCATTAATATAAATATCTGGTGTCAATTTCTTTTTCATCAGCTTCTGGCTAGCACAGTGCTAGAGTCTGCGGCTGCAATCCTGCGGCCCAGCGTTCGATCCTTGCTCGGGACACGATAAAAATCTTTCACTGATGCCAGAGGTTACCACCCCTGTGAGCAGGGGGTGGGGGGTTTGAGTCAGCTGTCTGAGGTCTTCCTGCTTACGCAGCCATAGCTGAAGCTGACTCGGGTCTCACGTGGGTGGAGAGGTCTTTGGGCCACTCATCATCCTTGTGATGCGTGCTATAGTTGTGTTTCATACACATAGTGTGTGATACACTCTGTCCCATTGACTGCCACTCATTGGCGGACCTTTAACCTTTAACCCCTAAATCACTTTCTTTCTCTAATTCCTTCAACAAAGTACTAGTACGGATGAGGCAGTAGCTATCACACTAACAATGGCTAGTTCTTTGTACTTAGAACACTGATCACGGCATAACAGACGAGTCACACGACGATGACGACAAAACGTAAACAACAACAACATGGATCTTGTGGATGATGAAGACCAGTTTGTGGCAGCATTGGTCCTTGCTACTATTATTTTTGAAGACGAGAAGAGGGATAAAGCTGGAAGACAACCGTAAGCTTGTGTTTGTTGTCAATGTTTGTATACAATAAAGACTGCACGTGACACGTCTCTACACGATGTAAACACAGCAAAATATCCACATTGTATTTTCTACATTAGGTGTTTTTTTTTTTTTTTTATTAAAAAATATCTATATTGCAAATATTTTTCCTATATTAATCCACCCTTTTTACTTTGAATTTGTTGATATTAATAAATAATTTATGTGTTCTGCATACACGGAACTGTCTTGGCTAGAAATACATTCTTTCTTTCTCCCGGGAATGCCGCCACTGTTCCTCGTTCGCAGAACTTTGCTTCGCCAGTCCAACGAAAACCTTGTACGTAGTGCTAGTGTGATACCCAATTTGGGAGCCATAGCCGAAGCTGACTCGGGTCCTGTTTATGGTGCAATGGCCGCCTAGTGAGGGGCACAGGGAACACCACCTCTGTAAGATTTCCTTAGCAAAGGGTTACATCCAGTGTGAAGATGAAGGCCTCGTATATATTAATAAAAAGGTAGATGAAAGACAGAGTACCGGTTAACCTACATTACACGTCCCAGGCAGTTCTATCTACAACTCCTCATAGGAATTATAATTGTCATTCTCCCAGCAGATTTTTTTTGATGGATGCAACGTATACCCTGTGTGATATTGAGGGTCGTACGCGAGAACATCCGTGGTGTTAGGGATAGCGAGATACTGGTATGATGGCTCTGTTGTTTGTCTGTGGAGCTATCGTTCTGGTACCACGCCATCGTATGCACCACGAATCTTCTTGAATATGACCCATAGTCCAGTGTTTAGGAAGTATAGTGACATTTCTATTGGTGTAATTGTTGGCTCTTCATTTGTTATGTTTTGCAGAGCATTTGCCAAAAAGTGTTAAGGGGGGAAGTTTTGTGTTGGTAATTCTGAAGCAACCGAATCCACCAAACTATTCCAAGCAACAGAATACCATTATTTTTGCCTCTCTGGTCCTGTTTCCTAGCATACTTTCGAGGAATCAAGGCATTCCAATGTACCAAAAAAGAATTACCCCCTTAAGGTTAGAACCTCGTTTTGGTCTGTTGGAGAGATGCTGATTCCTCCAAACTATAGATGCCTGGAAACATACCACCTCAATGTTGCTAATAGGGTTTTATAGCATCGTTTAGAAGAATCAGCAGCCCTCCATTTTACCAAAATGAGGAGTTCTCCCCCTAAGAAACTAAATAATGACCCAGATGCATTTTCCCCACGTTGAAAATCTTTATCATATGATGCATTAATTAAATTAAGCTCATAAATACTGAATACACAGTCTTATTCAAGTTTGTAATGAATAATAGTAAATGTGGCACCACTGTGTTTGTTTACATAGCTTCCTAATGGTGGATGCTTTAGTAGGCATGTGTTCTGTCCATTCTGGAAACATACCACCTCAATGTTGCTAATAGGGTTTTATAGCATCGTTTAGAAGAATCAGCAGCCCTCCATTTTACCAAAATGAGGAGTTCTCCCCCTAAGAAACTAAATAATGACCCAGATGCATTTTCCCCACGTTGAAAATCTTTATCATATGATGCATTAATTAAGCTAATAAATACTGAATACACAGTCTTATTCAAGTTTGTAATGAATAATAGTAAATGTGGCACCACTGTGTTTGTTTACATAGCTTCCTAATGGTGGATGCTTTAGTAGGCATGTGTTCTGTCCATTCATGTACTATTATAACGAGTATACAAACACAGTGGTGTCTCACTTCTCCAAACTTGTTGGTGGGTGATGAGTGTTGTAGCCACCAACTATAAGTTGTGCTGCTACCTAAAGAAGGACTCCTGTGTAAGGGCCGTTGTCAGGGTTTCTCCAATACAACTTCTCATCCTAAGTAGCTAGTGTCTATAACTCTCTTTAAGTAGAAGTGCTAGTGTCTATAACTCTCTTGTTGAAGGGCTCAAGGAAGAGAGAGATGCGGTGAATAGTTCCCAATGATTTAATGTCAAAACAAGTTAACACTATATACATTTTACTGCGGACCTGATGTTAACAAAGCTAAGAGTATTTGGTTATGGTATTAAATGTATAATACATATGTTGTATACAGGAAATTTGGCATGAGTATGCAGACAATGATATTACACAAAATGGCAAAGAGAATATGCTGAAAGAAATTGCATAGGCTATCTGCATGAAGGAATGTGATGGTAAAAGAATCACTATACAGGTCAGGCAGATAATTAGAGAATGGTTACACACTCAATAAAAGAAAATGGACCTATATTATGGTACACTACAATACTCCCCCCCCTAGTTTCGAGGAAGGAGGAACGATACTCTTGTGTGTCGTAGTTTGTTGTTTCCAGCATGTGTCGGAGGAACAGTCGCTTGCACTGCTTGCAGCATCTGGTCTGGATTCAGGATATAAACAGGCTTGACCCGGTCTACGGCCACAACTTCTTGAGAACCATGTTTGTCGATGGTGAAGTTCTTCCTTGTCCTGCGAACTACTCAGAAGGGGCCCTGATATGGCTGCTGAAGGGGCCTTTTGACTGCATAGACTCTAACAAAGATGTGTGTGCAGGCTTCCAGGTCCTTGTGAACGAAGGTCTTCGAGTTGGACGTATGAGGCTGCACTGGCTGGAGGCACTTCATGGCATTTTTCAGGTGTGTTGCAAAGTCCTGAACGCTGCAAGGCTCGGGGTCTGGTGTGGCAGAGAGAAGCTCACCTGGGAGCCTGAGCGTAGAGCCATATACGAGCTCAGCAGAGGAGTTGTGCAGATCTGTTTTGAGTGAAGTTCTGATGCCAAGGAGGACAAGAGGTAGTGCTAGTGACCAATCTTCTCTCTGGGCTGAAGCTGCCAGGGAAGATTTCAGCTGGCGATGGAATCGTTCGACCGTCCCGTTGGCCTGTGGGTGATAGCTGGCGGTCCTGTATCGGCGGATGCCAAGGAGTATCATGACCTTATTCCACACGCCTGACTCAAACTGACCACCACGGTCAGAAGTAAGGCTTAGAGGCGCACCAAACCTGGACACCCATGAAGCGATGAAGGCGCGTGCAACAGTATCCGTGGTGATGTCGGTGAGAGGTGCTGCCTCAGGCCAGCGTGTGAAGCGGTCCACACAGGTGAGTAAATATCGATAGCCGTTGGAGTACGGAAGTGGGCCAACGAGGTCTATGTGGACATGGTCAAATCTCTCGGTGACTGGCGTAAAGGTGGCTGCAGGGGAGTGTGTATGGCGTGTGACTTTGGAAGCTTGACAGCGTATACATGTGCGTGCCCAGTGTCTGACGTCTTTATTTATGCCTTCCCATATGAAGCGGGAAGACATCATCTAGTGCGAGGCATGGATTCCAGGGTGTGAGAGGTCATGTAACTTCTTGAAGAGCTGGTGTCGATGTTTCTCTGGTATGTATGGACGGAGAGTGTCGGTGGAGGTGTCAGCGTACAGTGTGACCTGGGTGTCTGGAAGTGTAATCTTCTTCATCTGTAATGCAGGGTTATCCAACAGTCGCTGTAGCTCAGCGTCACCGACTTGATCAGCAGCAATGGTGGCATAGTCGATGGGAGAAGATATTACAGAACTGATGTTTCGAGACAGGGCATCAGCTGGGGCATTGTCGGCACCTTTGACGTATCGTATATATGTGGTAAACTGGGCAATGTAGTCCATGTGGCGCATTTGTCGTGGGGTGTAAGATTCCTTATTTCTGAGGAATGCTGTAGTGAGTGGCTTGTGGTCAGTGTAGATGTGGAAACTGCGTCCCTTGATGAAGTAGCGAAAATGCTTGACAGCTTTGAAGGTGGCAAGTAGCTCCCTGTCATAGGCCACGATGATAGGCGCTATAGTTTGACTCCACCGAGGCGAGCTTCTTGGAAAAGAAGGCAATTGGCTTCCAGTATGTACCGACACGCTGTTGTAGGACGGCACCAACACCAATGTTTGAGGCGTCTGTAGCAATTAAAGAGTCTGCGTCTGGTGTAGGGAAAGAGAGCGTGGCAGCTTCGCTGAGGGCCTGTTTTGTTGAGAGGAAGGCCGCCTCCGTTTCTTCAGTCCAGACGAGGGTAACAGATTGACCTCTCTTGCAAGGTTTAATCATGGCGTACAACGGTCGTAGCAGGAGTGAGCAGTGTGGAATGAAGCGGTTATAGTAATTAACCATCCCAAGGAATTCCTTGAGCTGGCGTTGGGTAGACGGCCTGGGAAACTGCTGGATGGACTCGCACTTTGAGGGAAGTGGAGCAATGCCTGCTGGAGAGACGGTGTGACCTAGGAACTCGAGGGATGATTTGGATGCCATAATCTTGCAGTCTCTGGAGGACTTGGCGTAGGTGTTGTTTGTGGCTGGCTTCATCAGGACTAGCGATGAGAAGGTCATCTATGTAGGCAAAACAATAGGGTAGACCTCAAAGGACCTCATCTATGAAGCGTTGAAACGTTTGTGCCGCGTTCCGCAATCCAAAAGGCATCCGGACATATTCGAACAAGCCAAAAGGTGTGATAATGGCCGTCTTCGGGATGTCAGTGGGATGGACTGGAATCTGATGAAATGTTTTGACGAGGTCGATCCGAGAGAAGATCTTGGAACCTGAGAGTTGGGAAGTGAACTCTTGAATGTTGGGCACAGGATATCTATCTTTCACAGTGCATGAATTGAGAGCACGGTAGTCACCACAAGGTCGTATGTCTCCGGTCTTCTTAGGAACAATGTGAAGAGCCGACGACCAGTTGCTGCTGCTGGGCCATATAATGCCTTTACTCATCAGAGATTCAAACTCGGCTTTGGCTTTCTTATAACGCTCAGGGGCTAAGCGTCGGGCCTTGGCGTGCACTGGGGGTCCGGTAGTCTCTATATGATGAGTCACGTGATGCTTGGCAGGTATGCTGGATGAGTAGGGTTGTGTCAGCATAGGGAATGACTTGAGGAGGTCAGCAAACTTGTGGTTATGGTTGATAGCAGACAGGTGTGTGCTGTCACCAGGTGCTGGCTGTGCATTAGTAAAGATATCTGTGAGTGGGTCGACCAATTTTCGTCCTCTTACGTCTACCATCAGGTTGAAGTGACGGAGAAAATCAGCACCAAGGATCACTTGTGACACTGCTCCTACGTAGAATGTCCATTGAAAAGAGAGGCGAAGGTTCAGATCCAGATGCACTGTTTGCCGCGAGTATACAGGTATCTTGGTACCATTAGCAGCATAGAGATGCAGAGAAGGAGGTAGCGACCACTGGCTGGCTGTAGCAGGGAGGACACTGATGTCGGCACCGGTGTCTACCAGGAACTTGGTATGGGACCGGCGATCAAAGATATGGAGCAGCGTAGACTGAGTATGGCAAACATTATGCTGCGTTAATGTTCGCCGTTGTTGTTTGACGCCATGTAGCTGCAAGGCTTTTCACACTTGAGAGCCTTATCCCTAAACCTGCGATGGTAGTAGCAGAAGTTTGAAGTGCTCCTTGAACGTGACCGATGGTGTTGGCAGTTTGGCGTCGAGGGTCGGGAACTTGGGCGGTTGTTGATTTGTTTCTTCAGGTTGCTGACTTCCATTGTAAGCTGGGAAATTAGATTGGCGAGCTGGGTAATTTGGGAATTTTCTTGTGTCGTTATGGAGGAGATTGGTGATGCTGGTACAGGTGGAAGAGTTGCCATGTAGTCATCTGCAAGATTGGCAAGCTCATCTGGCGGCAGCTTGCCTTTCACACTGATGAGAGCACGTTGAATGTCAGGTGGCAGGCGTTGATAGAACAGTTGTTTGAAAAGATCTTTATCAAAGGCCTGGTACTTGTCACCAAGCAGTGTTTTCATACGACATAGTAAGTCTGCAGGTTTCTCTCCACCAAGTTCTTCTCTTGATAGCAACTCGCGGAGACGAGCGGCCACTGATGATTGTAGGCGATTTAAAATTGCTGCCTTAAGATCCTCATAGGGCGTAGCAGAGGTTGAGGCTGAAGTAATGACATCAGATACTTGAGTGAGAACTTCAGGTGGTAGCAGGCTTGCAGCATGTGATAATTTAGTGAGGCTTCTCGTGATATTAGAAGCAGCAAATGTTGAGCTCGTAGATACGTATGGCAGGATAAAGCAGAGGCACAGGAGCAAGGAAATTAACTTTAATTCTGTAGGCAACACACATGGAACGTAGCAGCCAGTGCCAGCCATCCCCGCTCCCTCTCGTACATCTCCAAAACATAAACAACCAAACAAATGACATTCGCGAAGCACGGAGCGTAACATCTCACACAAATTGAACATAGTTAACATATTCCCTCTCTTCTAAATAAAATAGAAATATATTCAAACTAATGATAACTGCCCATGCAGCTCAAATAGATGACAACAGTATAAAAATAAAAAACTTATAGGAAAATAGAACATAAAAATTATTGTTCCTTTTACGAAATCAATATATTTCAGTTAATTTGTTAGCTTACAAACCCAAACATCCATTTTAAAAAACACAAGCTATCTTCAAAGAATTCACTCCTTTCTTTGTTAACACATCAGCCAATTGTGCCTTTGATTCTAACCAAAACACTTTCAACTCTCCACTCTGAACCATTTCTTTGAGAATAGCTATGTCAATTCTTAATCTCTTCTCTGAAACATTTTTCACAGAGTACACATTATCATAAAGTGAATGGTTATCTACATAAAGTTCTACAGGCAACCTTCTTTTATTATCATACAATATCTGAGACAACATATTTCCAAGATAATAGGCCATATCTACTGCCTCAGTAGCTGCTAGAGTTTCAGCTGCAAGGGTGCTCTTCACAACTCTTCTCATCCTCTTTGCTTCCCAATACAAAGGACAACTATTTCCATTTTCTCCTACAAGGAAAATCACAAAGCCCCCAGCACTACTAGATCCATCTGGGAGACCAGCATAAGAAGCATCACTGTACACAACGAACTTACAACTAGAGGTATCACCAAGTTCTGGAAAGTACATTGAATTTTCAAAAGTACAGGCTTTTCTTAGACATTTATTTGCCTCGATCAAATCTCCTACTTTAGGATGATTTACTTTGCAGCTAAGTTCTAACACATCATATGACAGATCAGGCCTTGAATTGGTACATAACCACTCTAGTTGGCCCACCAAACTCCTGAAACTCTCCTTTTCTTCTTCAATACATTCCAACCTCTTATTTAGTCCTCTCACAGCACTTACATTTACAGCTTCCAAAAGTTTACAGTACTCATTCTGATGAATTTTGATACCCTGATCATTCTGTACAATACTTAGTCCAATATATTTGAAAATTTCTTTATTTTGTTCCTTAACCAGAAACTGACTTCTTATTTTGGCAACGACAACATTTTCAAATCTCTTTGTTCCTCCCCACAAGAAATCATCTACATGCATCAAAAACATACCACACAACTCTCCATCATCATACCAGTAGAATGCTACAGAGTCAGTTTTTACCTGAGTACATCCCATCTTCAACATGAAGGTTTTCACTGTAAGATACCACCTCCTAGCTGCATCATTGAGGCCATATACACATTTTTGTAATTTCCACAGAACAGTACTATCACAACCTGCCTCAGTAGGAGGAATAAGATACACATCACGCTCAAACCGTTCACTCTGTAGGAATGCAGCCTTAATGTCAATTGAGTTCACTCCCCACTTTTTAGAAGACAGTATTGCAACAAAAGACCTCAACATTTCTTTACAAACAGTGGGAGAATCTGACTGAACTTCTTCTTTTTCCTCAAAACCTCTAGCAACCAATCTTGCTTTACTTTTCTTTTTTCCATCCTTATTTTCTTTTTCAGTTACTACCCATCGAACTGAGAGTGCATTTTGACCCATGTTTGTAACTTCCTCATACACACCAAAATTCTTCCAACTTCTCATTTCTTCTTGTTTTGCCTTGTCAAGTTCTTGATTTTCCATGTTTTCACAAGCCATTACTATTTCACTGGGTTCCTGCACTCCATTCTCTTCTAATATAGGTATCCACTTTTCTACATCTCTGTTCCAGTCAAGGGCTGATAAGCTTCCATCCTCATATTTAACGTTCCTCCAATTACTGTATTTTCCTGTAGATTTTCCAGCACGACTATGCATAGTTACTGTCTGCCACTCATCTGACTCTTTTGAAAGGAACTTTACTTTCTGTCCAATCTTTGGGATACTTTTGACTCTCACACTGTCTTCATGTGTATCCTCAACTATACGGTGATATTCTTCTTCTTTGTCATAACTTTCTACAGGATTTTCAACTGGATTTATAACTTCTTCAATCTCTTTCTTCTCAGTTTTAACTTCTTTTGTTTGATGTCTCAGTGTGTCAAGTAGTGCGTTTCTCCCATCTTTGGTGTCTCTGTCAAAACTGTATGGTATTTCCTGAACATGGTTTTAATGGACTCTTACAATATTTGAACCATACTTCAGAATTATTGTTTTACCATCTTGACCAGTGATTACCGCTGGTCCTTTTCACTCCTTTTGATCTTCTCTCTTGAAATAAACTTGATCTCCATTTTCAAGTGGCTTCTTAGTGGTTCTAACTTTAATTCTGTAGGCAACACACTTGGAACATAGCAGCCAGTGCCAGCCATCCCCGCTCCCTCTCGCACATCTCCAAAACATAAACAACCAAACAAATGACATTCGCGAAGCGTGGAGCGTAACATCTCTCACAAATTGAACATAGTTAACAGCAAAACCACACTCCAGTATTGAGAACCATATGGTGGGGTCTTGGTTGCAGAAAGCAGGGGCTCTCATGGCTACTGCAGTGGCAGTGTGGTTGCCTGAGTTTGGAAGATCCTCAGTAGACATACTGGTCAGTGAACTCAGGGTGTAAATGCTGACGAGTTACATGATATCACGGCAGCTGCGTTAGCCAAGTTATATTAGTATGCTGAATACACTGGCACTGTAATCCACACACAAGGCACTAATAATAAAGGACAATACACTGTAACCCAGAGTGAAACACTGTAATCCAAGGTGAAGCACTGTCATCCAAGGTGAAGCACTGTAATCCAGGGTGAGGCACTGTAATCCAGGATGAAGCACTGTAATCCAAGGCGAGGGCACTGTAATTCAAGGCGAGGGCACTGTTGCTGGTAGCTAGACTGCCGCAAGTACCAGTGGTGTATAGGTGTTGGATGGCAGGCAGCAACGGCGCAGTTGGAGGCTTACAGATGGCTGCTGTGGACTGGTGATGCCTCAGGGTTCACAGCGACAATAGGATGGACAGTGGCGGGAGCAACAGCTGCACAGGAGAGGTAGCAACTCAAGTCACCTCTTGATGGTGACTGCCAGGCCAAGGCGTTATTGTAGACTATACTGGAGTAGCGGCAGCACTCCAGGTCACTACTTGATAGTGACTGCAAGGCAAAGGCATTCTTGTAGACTGCAGCTTGATCCACTCTTGTTGGCGATTGCAGCAGCTGCACTCTCCGGGGGTCACCACTTGTTGGTGATTGCAGCAGCTGCACACTCCGGGGGTCACCACTTGTTGGTGACGGCTGCAATCTCCGGGGGTCACCACTTGTTGGTGATGGCTGCAATCTCCGGGGGTCACCACTTGTTGGTGGGTGGTGAGTGTTGTAGCCACCAACTATAAGTTGTGCTGCTACCTAAAGAAGGACTCCTGTGTAAGGGCCGTTGTCAGGGTTTCTCCACTACAACTTCTCAGCCTAAGGAGCTAGTGTCTATAACTCTCTTTAAGTAGAAGTGCTTGTGATGGTAAAATAATCACTATACAGGGCAGGCAGATAATTAGAGAATGGTTACACACTCAATAAAAGAAAATGGACCTATATTATGGTACACTACAAACTCACCGGATGATGTGCTCGTTACTAATGGAAGAAGCTGTACCTTTGTGCATGTGCGTTTTTATCTTGTGTGTACACTCGTGATACATAATTTCTGACCAGAGTGTGAGGAGCAGAAAGCTTCGAATCGCCTGCTATAGCTCATTTCCCCACCCAGTAGACCTATAGGGGCTGAGTTCGAATGCTGGGTGTGTGTGTGTGGTGCCTGCCGTTCGTCTCTGGTCAGAAATTACGTATTACGAGTGAACATTTCATATTCCACGTCTGAGTATAATTGTGTGCTAGAGGCAGTGCAAGGCAATCATAGTCTGCATGCAATATCGTGTTCCTTCAGTTGAAATACAAGATAGTCATTCCCTATTTCAATAAATTTATGATATTACACGGGGCCGTATGCAAAAAATGTTCATGATACTGATGATGGCGTCGTAGGGGTACGATTACTGGATAGACACACTACAGAGCCATGGTATCGTTACCACACCATCGTCAACGTCACGGATATTCCTGCATACAGTCCACAGTTTTACTACTCATGGGTCCACTATAGGTCACAAGAATTCGTACACTCGCCATCCAAAATTTGTATCCAGGTCGTGTTGAAGTTCCGAATCATTTGACATACTAGTCAACCAATTACAACGCTTCTCCTGTTTCATATTTGCTTGAGCTCTCTTAATACTCGATCAGCCTAGTCGAAGCAAGCCTGGATACGTATTTTGGATCGCGAGTGTACATACGCTATAATTTTCTACGGTTTACAACATAAAGGAAATGTAAGACTACGTAACTGCAATACAACATTATTATTAGGTTTGTTGTTTTCCAACAACCAAGTCACTTATTGTAGTGCTTCCAGAATAATGACCTCTCTTTCCATATAGCCTGTATAAGAACTCCTGTGCCCAAAAATACATACATACAGTAGGACAAATCCATATATGTTTGTAAGAAAAATTAGTTGCCAGAGCAGGAAGAATAATTAGAGACAGGAAAACGTAATACAGGGTGAGAAAAACCTGTCCGCTTGCTTCATGCAACTCACAACCAAAATATTTATCAAAATTTTGCTGACGCAATACTAACTCTGCATTACTATGCTTTATTCATATACTGACAAAATCTAAAACACGTTTACAAATGTATGATATAAAAAAAGAACCCTGTATTTTTTTTTTTTTTTTTTAACTTAACCTCGGGACTAGGCTATTAGTAGCCCGTAACACTTGCAAGGTCCCGAGATCATTTAGTGTCGCACTAGATGAGACAGCCGAGCTTCATGGTGTTGGTAGCTTCTCTTCTTCCCTACTAGATGACGACACCTTATTTATTTATACACGTCACTATCAGGAGAGGGCAGCTACACCGTCACTCACAATATCTTGGAATATGGTCGGGCATCTTCTATGTTGTAAGTTTTTTCTTGACGTGGTATTTTCTTGACGTGTAGGCATAGCCAGGATACATGACAGACAGCAACAACCATCGGATCACCTCGGAAAAAACTCCAGACGTTTCTCGTGGACTCGAACCTGGGTCCATGACATTCGCAGTCCGTCGCTCTTTCCATTCTGCAAAGATCAAACATGAATATTGCTGCAGAAAATGTAATACCAGTAAATGTAATTCCTCCAATGTAATCCCATTAAATGTAACCTCAGTGACTCTAATCCCAATAAATGTAATTCCGATAACTGTAATCCTAATAAATATAATCCAAGTAAATGTAATCCCAGATAATGTAATCCCAGAAATTGTAATTCTAGAAAATGTAACCCCAGTAAATATAACCCGAGCAAAAGTAATTCCAGAAACTGTAATCTCACTAAATGTAATCTCAGTAAATGTAATCCCAGTAAACGTAACCTCAGTACCTGTAATCCAAAAAATGTAATCCCAAACAATGTAATCCCAGTAATTGTAATTCCAGTAGACGTAATCCCAGTAAATGTTATCCAATAAATGAAATCCTGTAATTGTAATAATCAACATGTAATCCCAGTAAATTTATTCCAAGTAAATGTAATCCCTGTAAATGTAACCCCAGTTAATGTAATCCCAGTGACTGTAAGCCCTCAAAACGTAATCCTAGTAACTGTAATTAATCCCAGTAATTCAATAAAAATCGACCTGTAGATGCATAATTATGTGTGTATTTAGATTACCTAATTGCATATTATGTATATAATGCCTTTGTGTGTGGTGAAATAATTACTTGTACACTCGTGATACGTAATCCCTGACCAGAGACGAACGGCAGGCACCACACATAGGTATTCGAACTCAGCCTTTATATGTGTACTGGGACTGACTGACTGATTGATATTAGGCGCCGCAACAGTGAGGTCATATAGCGCCAGAAAAAGGTGATAGAGAGGTGTGACAGCAAGCAGGAAGGAAATAGAGAGAAAAGAGGGACAGTTGAAGAACTAAGAGCTAGTGGCTGGGGCCGAAGGGGCGCCAAAAATGTGTACTGGGTGAGGAAATGAGCAATACCAGGCGATTCGAAGCTTTCTGCTCCTCACACTCTGGTCAGAAATTATGTATCACGAGTGTACTGTACGTGTGAGTTTGAGTTTGTGTAAACTGTTGTTGTGTGTAGGTTTACAATGCCCCGGTAGGCTACGTGTGTGTGTGTGTGTGTAAACTTTTGATGTGTGTAGGATTAAAATACCCATGTAGGTGTATGCGTGTGTGTGTGTGTGTGTGTGTGTGTAAACTCTTGCTGTGTGTAGGATTAAAATACCCATGTAGGTGTATGTGTGTGTGTGTGTGTGTAAACTGTTGCCGTGTGTAGGTTTACAATGCCCCTGTAGGTTACATGTGTGTGTGTGTGTGTGTGTGTAAACTGTTTCTGTGTGTAGGTTTACAATGCCCCGGTAGGCTATTATGTGTGTGTGTGTGTTTGTGTGTGTGTAAACTTTTGCTGGTAGCTCTGTGTATGTTTTTAAAGGACTGACAGTTCCCCTCTGTTCGTTAGCTAAGAAATATTCCATTAAGGAGGTGCGGGAATAGGGGGACAGGTTTGGTGGGGGTTAGGGGGGTGCGGGGGATTTTAGGTGGGTCGGGGGGGTTTTGGGGGGTGCGGGAGTAGGGGAACAGGCTTGGGAGGGGTGTTGGGGGGCACTAGAATAGGTTACAGGCATTTTACCCACCCCAAGCCTGTCCCCCTATTCCCGCATCCCCCCAGTCCCCCCCAAGCCTGTCCCCCTACTCCCGCACCCCCCAGTCCACCCTAAGCCTGTTCCCCTATTCCCGCACCCTCCAGTCCCCCCCCCCCCATAGCCTGTTCCCCCATTCCTGTACCCCCCAGTCCCCCCCAAGCCTGTTCACCTATTCCTGCACCCCCCAGTCCCCCCCCAAGCCTATCCCCCTACTCCCGCACCCCCTCAGTCCACCCCAAGCCTGTCCCCCTACTCCCGCACCCCCTTAAGTGATCCTGTGATGTAGTCATATAATTGGAGGGCAAAAAGTCCTTCAAATATTGTCACGAATCACCACCTTCAGTATATGGATGGAGCTTGTTTCATGGATAACGCCCGTAGTTTTAAAAAGATTTGAGGGTCCTTACTGTTGCTCTATGAATTCTCCAAACTACTCCAGGCAACAGATTCCCTATTAGAAATACTTAAGGGTTCTGTGGCCTGGATTATTTTGGAGGATTCATAGAGCTCCAGTAGTGCGCCACCCTCGTTTTGGTAGATTTAAGTAGGTCATGATGTAAATATTTGTCTGTATACTTGTGCTTCATTCTGTTATGTTTTCGTGATGTGTGTGTGTGTGTGCATATGTGTGTGCTTGTGTGTGTGTGTGGTCACTGGGTTCTCGTGAGTCCCACCTACCCTTGTGTACTGTTGTCTGCCTATTGACTGACGCTACGGCGCAATGAATAAAAAAATAAGGCCCTTAATTTTTTTTAAACTACGGGTGTAAGGGTTAATTCCACAGTCGTTAGCAGTGGTTTGTAAGCAGGCAAAGGAAAGAATCTTAGCCATGTAAATGACTTGTGGCTGAATTATTTAGTGAATTTAGTGAGTAAACTATACAGTCATTATTATTATTATTATTATTATTACTGGCATTTTTATTATTATTATTATTAAATGTCTTATGGGTGTATTATTTAATGAATTTGGTGAGTAAACTATGCAGTGATCATCATACTCTAACTGTTTGATATATATTGTGAATGTGGATACTCAACTTTTTGAAAATAATGAAGCCTTACTAGTGTCATTGGTTAGTAAGCTAACAAACGAAAACGACTGTGGAATCGAGCCTCAAATCATGAGGAATCAGAAGCCTCCAATTTTCATACACGGTCACAGAGGAGATTTTCTTGTTGGCAAATAGGAAGGCTACTGATTACTCTTAAGGAGATCATTCTTTTTTGGTACACTCGCGCACCACAGTCTCTAGCCCACCTGAGTTTGGGCCGGAGATATGACTCGGATCCTTTCTGGACGACAGCCCACTCAACGATTAAGATGCCACACAAGCACGAACACACGTATACTCCCTGTTTGACATGTATATTTAATTGCTTTTTAAGGCTACCCAATCATATTTTGGCTGTGTGAATGACATTTATGTATATAATTATTGCAATATATTATCCACATAATTTATAATGAACTAGCACACGAAAGAATATTGCCAGAGGATTCATGAAATCACTAACTAAACAACACACTTCAAATCAGCAAGTGAAGTCAGAGGTTTATTCGGCGCAGGCGAGCGTGTGTGTCTATATTGTGAGAGAGAGAGAGAGAGAGAGAGAGAGCCATCAGACAATATCTGTTCAGCTATGTGGCCGTCTAAGCACAGTAGCTAAAAATAATGATGGTTCCACCGCAACATAGTGACCAATAGTGTAAGGATGACCAAACACAATTTAAAACCTATACAGTATATATCTATAACAAACAACAATTTCCTATACATTAATCAACTGACATTTTATACGTTCTCAAGATTATCTTACAATAATTCCATCTTTTCATACGGAGAGGAGACACACTGCTGGTGTTTCGGGGTCACAAACGCAATATTCTTCATGTTCATTTTCATGTTAATCTCACCTTACTTTTGTTAATATTAATCAGCCAAAGCATGGATACATAGGGGACTGTAATTACTGCATATTGATATAAATTTTTTATTTAATGTGAAGTAATAAATTATATCTGAAAAGCAACGCCATTTTAATCAGATCACACACGACAGAATGACTGAAAGAATGAAGAATGAGTTTGAGGAAAACTCTGAGCTTCAGGACGAGTCACTGTCATCAAAATGAACTTTCACAAAAAAAAAAGAGAAAAAAATCGATCTAGATAATTATACAAAATACATAAGATTAATTACGTTAAAGAAACAATTTCTGAGGAAGAATCTTGATGTTACAGTAGGCTACACACACACACACACACACACACACACTGAATACCTGTGTGTTCACTGGGTGGTATGGAAGTGCTTCGTTTTAATTGTAATTCTTGAAAGCTTATTGGTATATTCTTTTGTGTCCCTCTTTCATGCAAATATTTGAGGAATTAAAATGCAGTAAAGAAATATATTAATTTTTGCAGCCAAAATACTATTGTATAGTATAACCACAGAAAGAGTTGTATATAAGGTTTACAAGACATAGTGAGTCAGACCCCTTTTTAATTTTTCGAAGCATTTCTGTTGGTGCGGGTCTGACCTTGTGATAGTTTCAGTGGGCTGTCGTCCAGAAAGGATCCAAGCCATATCGCCGCCCCAAACTCAGGTGGGCTAGAGATTGTGGTGCGCGAGTGTACAGCTCCGGATAGATCAAGGGACCCCACCTCTTCCACCAGCTACTTGGTGTGAGCCTCAGTGGATCTGGTATCACTGACAGGTGGAGGGGGGGAGGGGAGAAATGTGGGCGGAGTTATATAGGGGGTAATGTGGAGGCGTTACCAATGTTGAGCCATCCAGAAATTTGAATCCCGAACCACTTGTGATCATGGATGTGAACCACTCACTGGAAGGTGGTAGGAGGGGTTGGGTTGAGGAGAGGGTGTAAAGCTTCACAAGTGATCGAGTAGTAGTATTATAGATGGAGAGAATTATTGGATCAAGTAGCTAAAGATTATAAACGAACAAAGCCGACTGTCGCCTTTATTATGTTTTCTTCTGTAATCTAAATCCAACTCTGATGCTACATTCTATAGGATATTATTTATTATTTGAAATGAATCCAGATTTTACGTAATACAATTCACAAGACACCATTATTTTATGACTAATATATCAAGCCATGCACCACCTACACAGTGTTGAAATAAATTTCAAGTAAATCCTTTATCGTTACCCTGTATTATTCACGACATTTTCTAAGCAACTTTTAGTGTGTAACTGGTTACCAAAGGATAATAGTTAAATAGTGTAAGTTAATCTTTACCCAATAACCACTCCATCTGTTCTCCCCCACCCCATCCTCCCTTATTCCATTCGCTGTTTCCTCTCCCTCCTTCCCAGCAATCCTTTACTCTCCATCTTACCACCATCACCAACATTCTGTGTGTTGCTGCATAATCTGTTGATGCGCAAACAAGACCAGAATAGAAATAAAAGTGATATTTGGTATGCAAATACAATCCGTTATATATGACGAATATATTTATTACCCTTATTTATTTATCTGAGGTCAACATTCAGACGCCGGTGTTAGTGAACCAATCACAAGATTTAGAGGATATTGTGTCAGCACTAATTTTATTACTAATTAAAACAGGGAACAATTGAAATAAGACATTTATTGGTTATTGTTTACATGACTTGTCAGTTTAGGTGAAAACTCCACAAGTCCTCGTTACGAAGCCTTCCACACCCATAACCCAACTGGGACTGTAGGCACCACACTGTAAATGATGAACACGTTATATGTATAGTTGTTGTTATTAATTGGTGTCATACAATTATAATACCTGTTAACTTAATATAACCTCAAGTTTTTACTTCCACCTCACGTTTGCATTAAGCATGTGTAATGTTTTTTTTTTTATTATTATTATTATAATCACCTGGATATGTATTGCTTTAGACCCTTAGCCACGATGAGATACAGTGTATACACTATTTATATACGGTACACTTCTATGAACACATTAAGGCTTGAAATACTGTAGATTACATATTTCATGTTCTTACTCATCAATTTGTTACTAGTATCGTGTCCAGCCACCCTCCTTCTCAATGACAGCCTGCAGTCGCTCGGGCATTGAGGCACCATGCCTTCTCACTATATCGGGTTTTCCCCGAAAAATCTCCCACTGTGCTCTGGTGTGCCGTAACAACTCTGCTGTGGTTCTCTCTCGTTCCGGCTCCCACGTGTTAACAATAGAACCCCATAGATTTTCTATGGGGTTCATATCACAGTTCTAACTAGACCAATCTATCACCTGCAAATTATCTTGAGCAGCAAACCATTCTTGAACTATCCTGGCCATATGGATAGGGCATCGGTCGTGTTTAGGACAGATGAGGGTGAGTAGTTGAAAAGAAATTAAAAACAATTAGTATATCTGCTTCATTATATTGCATTTGATCTATTAAATAAAGACACTGTCTATTGTTCACCCCTGTAGAGAGATACTGATTATTATAATTTGGATATTAAACAACAAATAACGGAGCCGAGACAATCCCTTTTCTGTCTTCAGCTCTCCCTGTATTATTTTCGCCCCTCATGCTGGTAGTCCCCCTCTTTATCTCCTTTTCTCGCTGTAAAATAAATAAACTTATGCCTATATCTTTCAAGTAACTGGCAACCTCACACAACCTCCTCTCACTTGTCTTCTCTCTCTCTCACACTCCCCCTTCCTTCCTTGCCTTCTGTAGTATTCTTTATCTTTTCTTTATCATATTTTTAACCTTCTCATTCGTTCTTTCAAAGTTTTAATCACATAGGCCTTTCTCCCTTATCACCTATAGTGCTTCAAATTTATGCAAGCGAAATGCTGCGGCTGGGATAATATGGTTAATACCGTTTTGGTTCTTTGTATTCTGTGGATTTACAAAACAACTAGAAATTCATAGCGAAGGATATGATAATAGTTATGTAGAACAAGTGTTGGCAGATACACATTCTTGACTGGATAATCCCAGCCACAGCATTTCGCCTTCTTAAAACAGAAGGACTATAGGTTTCATGCATTGCCATTTGCCAGTCTGTTGCTAGTCAGAATATTAACTTGTTAAACCATTTTGCAGGAAAGAGAAATATATATATATTATTTTTTAAGTTACTTATGGGCATTATTTAGATATATTAACTTACTTTTACTTACATCCAGCATTACTGTGCAGAACATGTGACACAATAAGGACCACAAGGACAGTAATGGTGGTCAACGTGATTCTCATTAATCTCTCTATATGCTACTGAAAACAATGTTTTATGCTCAACTACAGAATTATGTTCTCAGCATGATAATGATAGCCAAAGATAATGAAAATAATATAAACAAATTAACATTTATTGCACAACAAACTACTCCCACAGGGTTTCAAATTACACAAGCTTACAATATTCATGCATATTGCAATACCAGCTATGTCTTAACACTGTCGATTTGGATGTCATATCGTAGAGCATAAGGAAATATCAGGAATGACGACGGTGATAATTATCGCAAGCCAGTGAGATGAAAAGAGGAATTTTCTCTAGTTGAAGATAATACTAATGAACAGTAATAATTCCACACCCAGCTTATTGACAATGATTTTATACATAAGCTTATTAACATGTCAGCGTTATTACGTCCCTGAACATTTCGGTAGGTGATGTAACTCAGTTGAATTGATAAATGGGTAGAGAGATATCTTATCGTCTATATTACAAGATAAGTATGATTTTGTAAAGATAATCTATCCAGATAGAGTAAATCTTGGTGTGATGGAAGGGTATTTGTTAAGCGAACTAATTTCCAACCACAGTAGGCTATACATTTAAGGGGAGACTATATCTTCTTGTTAAATTGAAGTTCCATGAATACTCCAGACTATGCCAGGAAGCAGATGACATTGGTGTTTCTTATGAGGGATCCGTTTCGTGGCAAAGTTTGCAGGATGCATAGAGCTCCAATTTAGCAGACAGCATCCTCTTAACTTTCCACCTCTTCCCCCCACTTCCCGAAACTCAGACATGGATTGATGAGGTAAGAATAAAACCATAATGACTACTACACCATAAATACATAAGATATTTATACATCAACGAGAAACGACAGTGGTTCACTTGTCTTTAATATGGATTGCAGTAAACATTGTTACTCAGGGCAGACCAACAGTTCCATATTCTGTCAGTGCTGAATGAATGATTCTGAAAGTACCGAATCACATAGTTCCTCTCCGTCAACTAAGACGGTGGCGTACTGACATGAGTATTAATTGTCAAATCTGCGTGATTCTCGTGAAACAATAAAACCAAAAGAACTATATAGTTATAACTGTAGGGAGGAAAAAACAAAAACAAAGTAGTTAGAAGATAA
Source organism: Petrolisthes cinctipes (assembly GCA_033782935.1). NCBI lineage: Eukaryota > Metazoa > Arthropoda > Malacostraca > Decapoda > Porcellanidae > Petrolisthes > Petrolisthes cinctipes. Next base: position 46,660 of record JAWQEG010000857.1, read on the forward strand.
ACTCGTGTCACGTGACACTACACGCAGCGGTTCGGTTTTCTGCCATGAACAGAGGTGTTAACAGAGGTATCAGCCACCTCGGGGCATCAGTGACACCAGGTCAGAATGGAGGCAAGACGCAGAGAGGCAAGAGTAAGGAGGATTGGTTTTAGAGGGCGCATTGTAGGGATGCATGAAGCCGGCCAGTCCATCCGAGCCATTGCCAACAACCTGGGGATTTCCACCAGAACTGTCCGCAGGTGGATAAGGAGGTGAGTGTAAATATAGTTCCTTTAATAATAAATAACATTACCATCAATTTAGGAGTTAAGGACGCAAAAAGTTTATGAAATAACACCACACCATATGTTCTTACTGACCTTACTATACTCTTATTTCGTTCCGTCTGACCAAAGCAAGTGTAAAAATGGCATCATCGCATTGCCAGATCGTGATTGGCGTAACAAATGTTGTTCTTTACCCTTGATTTGTTGAGATAAACATTTAAATTATGACTTCATTAACGTAATTTTATTATTCTTTGTATCTTATAGAATTGTAACATTACATTAATGAAGGCAAAATTTAAATGTTTATCTTACCAAGTCAAAGGTTAGTAACAATATTTGTTCCACCAATCACAAACTGGCAATGCGATATTGTCATATTTACCACCTAATGATAATACCACAATCCCGTATGCCAGACGAAATGAAATAGAGTATAGGAATAGGACCTGTTTAGGGATGAAAGTTTTAATACGCGTAGACAACTCCTAAGATAGAAAACACGCATCCAGGTGAATGTTAGGGTAAGGACTGGTCTACATTAAGTCAGGTGTGTCTGTGTTGTATGATTCAAGTAAAATATAATGCCAGACTACTCCTCCCAAAAGCCTCGTTCCCAAGGTTAACCCTCAAGACTTGTAAAGTAGGAGTAAGTAGAGCGAAGACATAAAAACAAATTAGGTAATGAAAAATAAACGGAAAAATCAGGTTAAACTACTTTTATATATATATATATATATATATATATATATATATATATATATATATATATATATATATATATATATATATATATATATATATATATATATATATATATATATATATATATATATATATGCAGAATAACTCGCAAGGAAAATATAAAAGGAATACCAAGCTTTCGTCTCTTTCTCAAGACATCTTCAGGGTAATGCAGAGGAATGAGTGAAGGCAGTGTATTTATATCCCACCCTGGACCCCTACATAGTTACCAATGATCACAATATGTCCAACCAAGCCCATTTGTTTCATCTCAAATTCATTTCCCCAGTGACAATACATACACATTATTATAAACAACATATGAACTACACTTATACAAAACTAACAAATGTAACAAAGAATACAAAATAGTAAGGTATTCTTATTCATTTACTATTTTGTATTCTTTGTTACATTTGTTAGTTAGTATGGGAAATATTCCGGGGTAAACCTGACCTCGTTAGACGCCACACTGGTAACATTCATCGAAGACTGCAGGCTGTTATCGAGAAGGGTGGTGGATGGACAGAATACTGAGGAGTAATTTTTAGTCTCATTGTTCTTGTTATTCTATGTAATATATATTATGTTAGCGGTGCATATAACCCACACACACACTGTCAAGAAATTTAATACTGCGCAACCCTATGTGCCAAAAGTAATTTACTCTGAATGGACTTACAGCAGTATCTGTTTTATTAATGTTGCTGACGTTGTAACGATACTGGTTGTCACCCGGCAGTAATTTTTTATTCGAGCATATTCTTATGGTTGCTTATGACTGAATAGTTTATAGAAACGACAACCTCAAAAATTATACTCACCGAGTATCATTTCTCCTCCAGCAGTGGCGCCTTCCGTGACACGAAGATGAGAAGATTTTCTCATCCGTCCAGATCACTCTCTTCCAAAACTCCTCTGGCTTGTCAACATATTGTTGGGCAAACCGTAGCCTTCCCTCGCGATGTTGGTCAGTCAAAAATTCCTTGTTTGCTGGAGTCCGGTGATGCACCCCCGCTTCGTGCAACACTCTCCTGATGGTCCTCTCGCTGACATCAAGGTCTGTGCATCGGCTTCTGCGGTGTGTAGTGCAACGTGGAGGTCTTCCGTATGGTAGGTTGCCATACTAGTCAGTGTCCTCTGCTTTGCCAAATAAATTTAAATTTATATTTCACAGTGCTGATCATGAATATTAATAAAAGTGCCATATACACAAAGACGTAAATAGACAAACAGATATAATATGGTATTGTATTTATATATATATAATTGATCTTTTATTCAAACTTTTCAGGTTCCATGTGATTCAGTGTGGGCTGGTTACTCCCTTGAAACAGTAGCACCGAGGCATAAGCATATTTGTTGTGCAATAAATGTTAATTTGTTTATATTGTTTTCATTATCTTTGGCTACCATTATCATGCTGAGAAGATAATTCTGTAGTTGAGCATAAAACATTGTTTTCAGTAGCATATAGAGAGATTAATGAGAATCACGTTGACCACCATTACTGTCCTTGTGGTCCTTATTGTGTCACATGTTCTGCACAGTAATGCTGGATGTAAGTAAAAGTAAGTTAATATATCTAAATAATGCCCATAAGTAACTTAAAAAATAATATATATATATTTCTCTTTCCTGCAAAATGGTTTAACAAGTTAATATTCTGACTAGCAACAGACTGGCAAATGGCAATGCATGAAACCTATAGTCCTTCTGTTTTAAGAAGGCGAAATGCTGTGGCTGGGATTATCCCGTCAGGAATGTGTATCTGCCAACACTTGTTCTACATAACTATTATCATATCCTTCGCTATGAATTTCTAGTTGTTTTGTAAATCCACAGAATACAAAGAACCAAAACGGTATTAACCATATTATCCCAGCCGCAGCATTTCGCTTGCATAAATTTGAAGCACTATAGGTGATAAGGGAGAAAGGCCTATGTGATTAAAACTTTGAAAGAACGAATGAGAAGGTTAAAAATATGATAAAGAAAAGATAAAGAATACTACAGAAGGCAAGGAAGGAAGGGGGAGTGTGAGAGAGAGAGAAGACAAGTGAGAGGAGGTTGTGTGAGGTTGCCAGTTACTTGAAAGATATAGGCATAAGTTTATTTATTTTACAGCGAGAAAAGGAGATAAAGAGGGGGACTGCCAGCATGAGGGGCGAAAATAATACAGGGAGAGCTGAAGACAGAAAAGGGATTGTCTCGGCTCCGTTATTTGTTGCTTAATATCCAAATGATAATAATCAGTATCTTTCTACAGGGGTGAACAATAGACAGTGTCTTTATTTAATAGATCAAATGCAATATAATGAAGCAGATATACTAATTGTTTTTAATTTCTTTTCAACTACTCACCCTCATCTGTCCTAAACACGACCGATGCCCTATCCATATGGCCAGGATAGTTCAAGAATGGTTTGCTGCTCAAGATAATTTGCAGGTGATAGATTGGTCTAGTTAGAACTGTGATATGAACCCCATAGAAAATCTATGGGGTTCTATTGTTAACACGTGGGAGCCGGAACGAGAGAGAACCACAGCAGAGTTGTTACGGCACACCAGAGAACAGTGGGAGATTTTTCGGGGAAAACCCGATATAGTGAGAAGGCATGGTGCCTCAATGCCCGAGCGACTGCAGGCTGTCATTGAGAAGGAGGGTGGCTGGACACGATACTAGTAACAAATTGATGAGTAAGAACATGAAATATGTAATCTGCAGTATTTCAAGCCTTAATGTGTTCATAGAAGTGTACCGTATATAAATAGTGTATACACTGTATCTCATCGTGGCTAAGGGTCTAAAGCAATACATATCCAGGTGATTATAATAATAATAAAAAAAAAAACATTACACATGCTTAATGCAAACGTGAGGTGGAAGTAAAAACTTGAGGTTATATTAAGTTAACAGGTATTATAATTGTATGACACCAATTAATAACAACAACTATACATATAACGTGTTCATCATTTACAGTGTGGTGCCTACAGTCCCAGTTGGGTTATGGGTGTGGAAGGCTTCGTAACGAGGACTTGTGGAGTTTTCACCTAAACTGACAAGTCATGTAAACAATAACCAATAAATGTCTTATTTCAATTGTTCCCTGTTTTAATTAGTAATAAAATTAGTGCTGACACAATATCCTCTAAATCTTGTGATTGGTTCACTAACACCGGCGTCTGAATGTTGACCTCAGATAAATAAATAAGGGTAATAAATATATTCGTCATATATAACGGATTGTATTTGCATACCAAATATCACTTTTATTTCTATTCTGGTCTTGTTTGCGCATCAACAGATTATGCAGCAACACACAGAATGTTGGTGATGGTGGTAAGATGGAGAGTAAAGGATTGCTGGGAAGGAGGGAGAGGAAACAGCGAATGGAATAAGGGAGGATGGGGTGGGGGAGAACAGATGGAGTGGTTATTGGGTAAAGACTAACTTACACTATATAACTATTATCCTTTGGTAACCAGTTACACACTAAAAGTTGCTTAGAAAATGTCGTGAATAATACAGGGTAACGATAAAGGATTTACTTGAAATTTATTTCAACACTGTGTAGGTGGTGCATGGCTTGATATATTAGTCATAAAATAATGGTGTCGTGTGAATTGTATTACGTAAAATCTGGATTCATTTCAAATAATAAATAATATCCTATAGAATGTAGCATCAGAGTTGGATTTAGATTACAGAAGAAAACATAATAAAGGCGACAGTCGGCTTTGTTCGTTTATAATCTTTAGCTACTTGATCCAATAATTATCTCCATCTATAATACTACTACTCGATCACTTGTGAAGCTTTACACCCTCTCCTCAACCCAACCCCTCCTACCACCTTCCAGTGAGTGGTTCACATCCATGATCACAAGTGGTTCGGGATTCAAATTTCTGGATGGCTCAACATTGGTAACGCCTCCACATTACCCCCTATATAACTCCGCCCACATTTCTCCCCTCCCCCCCTCCACCTGTCAATGATACCAGATCCACTGAGGCTCACACCAAGTAGCTGGTGGAAGAGGTGGGGTCCCTTGATCTGTCCGGAGCTGTACAGTCTGTTACAGTTCCGACTGGGCCACCCAGTATCGAGAAATCGTAGATGTGGCAGCAGTGTGTGTGTGCTCGAAAATTATATGGATCGTCAACACTCTCCCTCTGTAGTGAACATGACTCTGCCTCAAAGTTCATTCCATAGATGGCGCTTTGTAGTTGTGGAAGGAATGTGGACTGCAGGGTTGCAGTTTCGGGAAACAGCTATGCTCGTGTCAATGAGTCATGAGCTCTCAGGCAGAGTGGTTGAGGAATGCTGACATGGAAATTTAGAACCTATATTACACAATGAGTAGGTGAAGCTAAGGTAAAGTTGTTCGTAGCCTGGACAGTGAATATTTCTTCTTAATGGTTATCATGTTTGGCATGCAACATTGCTCAGCCGTTCTGACAGAGTTCACGTCTCGTTGCCACGATTGTTATCTTGTTTTTCTACCAACTAGGATCGTGCAGATAGGTTGTTTTCTTTGTCCATCATATTTTGGTAAGCATAATTTGAGATCACTTTTGATTTCGTATTATATTTGTAAGTCAGGTTACAATGTATTACATGCATAGTAAAATTCCTTCATTGCTAAATACTTTCTCTCTCTCGTAATAAAAATTTTAAAGTCAACTGTAATTCTCTCTCTCTCTCTCTCTCTCTCTCTCTCTCTCTCTCTCTCTCTCTCTCTCTCTCTCTCTCTCTCTGAAATAAACACCATCTTATCTTATCCTATCTCTATTCTAATGACATCGAACAGAGAGTGAGGACCAATTCCACAGTTGTTCGTTGTGATTTGTTAGCACCCAAACGAAAGAAACTAAACTGTGTAAATGACTTGTGTCTGATTTATTGGAAGCATCTGATGAGTAAAGTATACAGCTATTGTAATAATACAAATGCTCCATTGATAGTTTTGGTGAATAGGAATAATCAGCTTTTGGGAAATAACGAAGCCTTACAAGTGTGTTTGGGGAGGACTCTGACAAAATGACTGTGGAATCAGTCCTGGCTCCCTGACATTCTACGTTAATAAACAAATTAGTAGTGTCGAAATAAGCGATCGTTTTGCCAGTGATAATCAACTCGCATTGATTGTTAACTGGGTTATGTTTGTTTTGAACCCACAGGTGAACGGGGAAGAGGGATCACTCCTAACGACCAAACGTGTGTTTAACCTACTAATAGATTACCCCAAGTTTTGCTAATAGATACATTAATGTGTGCATAGTAGTAGGTGATCTACCAAATTTGCACACCGTTCACATAATGATGGATTTATTCCAGAGATAACGGTGTGTGGCTGTGGAGAAGAGAAGGGCGAAGTCTCAGAAAGTAGCCTAGGTGGGCAAGGTGAACTTTGTTGGAACCCCATAGAGAACGTGTGGGCTAATATGATCAACTGCTGGGAGCCAGAGATGGTGGAGCGGAGACTGGAGGCACTAATGGCTCATACCCAGGCTCAGTGGGAGATGTTCCGCAACAAACCTAACAAATTCGACGCATTGTAGCCTCTGTGCCCGATAGACTGCGTGCCGTCATAGAGAAGGAAGGTGGCTGGACTGGATATTAATTGTCAATGTAAATAAAAAAATATTTTGTTTAAATAAATGTTGTTGGGTTGTCAAGGATTGTATAACTCCTACTTTGCCTATTTACATTTATAGAGTGTTCCTGTCTATTGAAATTATGAACCTGTAAAGATGACGAAAGTAGAGAATAACCAGAGTTTTATCTTTCCCCCGGCCAACGAGGGTTCAACCGCCGATTTTACAGCTGGTTAGCATATTTCTCGAATTTGGCTGGAGAGCAAGAAGTGCTGGGACGAAATGAAGGAAAATTGCTCCTAACATTTAGGAATAAAAGTAACCATAGGAAATTTTTTAAATAGTCTCATTGTCTTTCCCAGCTCATTTTACCTACTTGACTGCATTTCAACCCAACCATAGTTAATCTAACCTAACTGAACGGATTGCATTGACCAGGTCAGACTTGAAAAATATGCCTCCGAATAGGGGTCCCTCTGAGTGTGCAGCGTGTTTTAAGATGTGATCTCGGGCACGGACGCGAATATTTCATATTTCTTTATAATGCAAGTAAATCTTGGTTTAATCACGTGTTCTGTCTGACTTTTACTAGGTGCTAATTTTCTTTAGGATTATTACACATACAGCATGATATCGGTAATGTCAATGTAGACACATTCTTCTTTAATTTGTGTAGCTAACGTTATCCATTCATTACTTGATGACTCGAGAAAAAGATACACAGAATAAGCGAGAGGGATAGTTTCGGAGTAATTTCATAATTCGTAGGATTTATGGTAACGGGTGATACAATAAACAAAGTAATAAAAATCTTTAGGATTTTATCATTATAAGGAGTCGTTACTCTGAAACGCTCATCAAATACTGACTGGCAAACTACATTCCTAGTTAAAGTAATGACCCTACGTATCCGTGTGCTCAACCGGTGCCTTCCAGTGAACTTCACCTTGCCCACCTACTTTCCGAAACTTCGCCCTTCTCTTCCCCACAGCCACACACCGTTAGCTCTGGAATAAATCAATCATTATGTGAACGATGTGCAAATTTGGTAAAACACCTACTGTTATGCACACACTATTTTTCACTACAAAAGGTTAATTAGCAAAAATCGGGGTAATCTATTAGGAGGTTAAACACACGTTTGGTCGCTAGGAGTGATCCCTCTTCCCCATTCAGGTGTGGCTTCTAAACAAACATAACCCAGTTAATATAGCAATCAATGCCAGTTGATTATCATTGGCAAATTGATTGGTTGATTGATTGATTTTTGGCGCTGCAACATCGAGATCATATAGCGCCAGAAGAAGGTGATAGAAGAGGTGGGACAGCAAGCAGGAAGGAAATAGAAAGAAAAGAGACAGTTGAATAACTGAAAGAGATTGGCTGGGGCCGAAGGGGCGCCAAAACCCTTAAAGTATTGCCCTCTATCACTACCGGCAATACCCCCCTACGGGGTCTAAAGGACAAAGAGAGAAGAGGTGGAGATGAGGGAAAAATGAAGAAAGAACAGGATAAGAAAAGTGAAGAAGTTAGAAGGAGGTGAAGAAGAATCTATCATTGGCAAAAAGATCACATATTTCGACACTTATTTGCTTAACGTAGAATGTCAAGGAGTCAGGGCCGGTCCCACATAGTCATTTTGTTTGTCAGATTCCTCCCCAAACACACTTGTAAGCCTTCGTTACTTCCCAAAAGCTGAGTATACCTATTCACCAAAACTATCAAGCACTAGTATTATTACAATATCTGTAAACTTTACTCATCAGATTAATCCAATAAATCAGTCAAAAGCCATTTACACAGTTTAGATTCTTTCGTTTGGGCGCTAACAAACTACAACGAACAACTGTGGAATTGGTCCTAAATCTCCATACGATTTCATATCTAAATAGACTGGATAAGATAAGATAGTGTTCATTTGAGAGAGAGAGAGAGAGAGAGAGAGAGATTACAGTACACTTTAACGTGAGAGAGAAAGAGAGAGAGTGAGAAGGAGTATTTAGTAATGAAGGAATTTTACTATGCATGTAATACATTGTAACGTGACTTACAAATAAAATACAAAATCAGAGGTGAACATCAAATAATGCTTACCAAAATATAATGGCCAAAGCAAACAACCTATCTGCTCGATCTGCTCGAGTTGGTAGAAAAACAAGAAAACAAGGCAATGTTGCATGCTAAACATGAAATCCATTTAGAAAAAATATTCACTGTTCAGGCTACGAACAACTTTACCTTAGCTTCACCTACTCATTGTGTAATGTAGTTAAATTTCCATAATAGCATTCCTCAACCATTCTGCCTGAGAGCTCATGACTCATTGGCACGAGCATAGATGTTTCCCGAAACTTCAACCCTGCAGTCCACATTCCTTCCACAACTACACAGCGCCATCTATGGAATGAACTTTGAGGCAGAATCATGTTCACTACAGAGGGAGAGTGTTGACGATCCGTATAATTTTCGAGCACACACACACTGCTGCCACATCTACGATTTCTCGATACTGGGTGGCCCAGTCGGAACTGTAACAGACTGTACATTGGAGTGCCTTGATTTCTCCAAAGTATGCTAGGAAACAGGACCAGAAGAGTAAAAATAATAGTGTTCCGTTGCTTGGAATAGTTTGGAAGATTCATTTGCTCCAGATTTACCAACATAAAACTTCCCCCTTAACTTCGCCAGGAAACAGACACACCCAATAGTACAAAATTAATAGGGGGTGAGTTTCATGGCATAGTGCCGAGGAATCAGAGACTTTCCAATTCACCGACATAAAAAACTCCCATTAATTAATTAAGTTACGCAGGATTTTCTGATTTATTGCAAACAGCTACTCAATACTCAAACAATATGATCATAACAACACATAGAAACAACACACAAACAATATCATCATAACAACACACACAAACAACAACACACAAACAATATCATCATAACAACACATAGAAACAACACACAAACAATATCATCATAACAACACATAGAAACAACACACAAACAATATGATCATAACAACACATAGAAACAACACACAAACAATATGATCATAACAACACATAGAAACAACACACAAACAATATGATCATAACAACACATAGAAACAACACACAAACAATATGATCATAACAACACATAGAAACAACACACAAACAATATGATCATAACAATACATAGAAACAACACACAAACAATATGATCATAACAACACACAAACAATATCATCATAACAACACATAGAAATAACACACAAACAATATCATCATAACAACACACACAAACAACAACACACACAAACAACAACACACACAAACAACAACACAAAATATAATGAGAACGTGAAAGCATAAGTGAACAATTTGTTTGTTGTACAGTTACGAGCACTAATAAGTATACAACTTGATTTGAAGCTTTGAATTAATTCCAATGGAGATGTTATTGTGCATTTATTTACTGTCTCTAGGTATTCAAAGCACACCTGTAAACTTATTAGTGCTCCTGACTGTACCCATATATGTATTGAAAGTTATGCCGGTCTCAAGAATATCGTATACACCACTGTGACAACTTGGGCTTGTAACAACTAGAAAATATAGTAATTAATTAATTTCCTAACATCAAACTTATCTAGTAATGTTAGTTGACTAATACGTGAATCAGTCAGCAGAACAATCCCTACATTTTTTAGTAGAATAAAGACCAATTATAACCAATGCTCTGTGTATGAATTCCTGAGGCCGACTGTACAGTGGCCAGCACATATAACTGGTACAGTCAGCGTTGTCATTCCTTCTTTTCCTGTACTAGTTAGAAGTGCTGACAATTGTACATGTGTGAGTGTATTAACTGTTGGTGTGTATTTCCAGTATGTGTGGGTGTAGGCTTATAATGCCCCTGTGTGTGTGTGTGTGTGTGTGTATATAAACTATGGTTGTGTTTACGTTTATAATGCCCGGGTGCTTTTATGTAGGTATAGGTGTGAGTTTGTAAATTATTCCTGTGTATAGTTTTGTAGTGCTCCTGTACATGTGTGTGTAATAATAATAATAATAATAATAAACGGTTTATTAACATGAGGGCAGCCATAGGCTGAAAATATACATACATTTAAAAGAAATAGAATAGGTAAAGATATTCAAATACATATATAATTATATACATACACAAAGAAAATGGTGATGATGAGTATAATGGGGGATTGCTGACGTCTATGTATTGTTAATTATGTTAACAATTGTAGGAATAGCACTCTTTTTATATCTTTCTGTAGTAGCCCGTATTGGTTTTAGTCTGTTGTAATGTCTCATGGCATGTTTTTTTTTTTTTTTTTTTCTTTTTTTTAATTCAATGCGCCGTAGCTTCAGTCAATAGGCAGACAACAGTACACAAGGGTAAGCGGGACTCACGAGAACCCAATGATCACATACACACACAAGCACACACACATGCGCACACACACTCACATCACGAAAACATAACAGAATGAAGCACAAGCATACAGACAAATATTTATATCATGACCTACTTAAATCCACCAAAACGAGGGTGGCGCACCAGAAGTTCCTCCAGAACCTGATGGTTCAGCAGGTGTCGACAAACCACATCAAGTGGCAGGCCCTGGGGCAGCAAGTGTCAGACAGTGGGGCAGGCTAGGCAATAGTGCTCTATAGTGTTAGCACGAGGAGCTCGACACAAGCGACACTCAGTGAAGGGAGGCTCACCCTGCATCCCAGCAACCTGCCACGGTGGCCGGTAGCCAAGCCTCAAACGAGCAGAGACTACATTGTGCCTCCGAACCATGAGGCCTCGACGACGGTAGGAATATTTGTGATGGCAGACAGACTCGTAATGGGTGATGGAGATGCTGAAGGGCCTCTCTGCATCCCTGCGTCGCCGTACAGGGAGGAGAGCGACGGAGCGAACTTTAGAGAGGTAACATGTCAGGGAGAGAGGACGTCCAGCACCACGAGGAGGCAGATGGCATGCTTCCTTTGCGAGTCTGTTAACTGTACCATTGTGATGTAAACCTACATGGGATGGCACCCATAAAAATTTGACAGTCAAGTTACGGTGACGCAATAAGGCCAAAAACGATAAAATCTGCTGAATAACAGTAGAGTGTGTGGGCTGAACACTAGAGAGGGAATGAAGGGCAGGTTTGGAGTCACAAAAAATGGCAGCATTCACTCCACGTTGACAAACAACACTAACAGCATCCAGAATGGCATACAGTTCACACAATGTTGAGCTAGAGTGGTTACAGAGACGACGGCCAACCCAGCCCCCTGGAGGTGACTCCAGGTCAGGCGAGAAAACAGCACATCCTGCTGCACCATCCACCTGCAATGAGCCATCAGTGTAGAGGCAGTATGGATCTGTGATGGAGGAAGTCACTGTTTCTATGTGTTCCAGAGCCAACTGCTGCTGTAGAGAAGGCAGCTCCGACTTGGAAGTAGGTGTAAAGCTCACATCAGGTGTTGGTAGCATCCATGGAGGGGGCCCTGGGGGGACGTCTGCAACCATTATATTTATATTAAGACCACGGAGCACAGAGGAAACAGACCTTATAAGAGTACGTCCAGCAGGCAGTATGGGAGGGACCGGGTAGTTTGGTCTAAGAGAAGTCCTGACTAACTGAGAGTAATGGGGTGAAAGATGTGGGAAATGGAGGCACTTGACAGTGAAGCAAGTAACATTAGAATAAATTCTCTCCACTAATGGGGGAAGACGCAACTCACGCTGCATGTTCACTATCCTGGTCGACATTGGACAGCCGAGAATAATTCTCATTGCTCTATTTTGAAATTTTTCTAAAGTTTCCAGAGTAGCCCTAGGAAGTTGAATCAGAGCAGGGGAAAGGTAATCAACAACTGAACGGATAAAAGCAATATAGATGGTCCTGGCTACTGGGATGGAGATGCCCGAGGAGTTGTTAGATAGCCATTGAAGTGGTGTAAGTCGGCGCTGGAGACGACCCAATAAGTCCTGGACAATGGGATGGTCTTGAGGTCTGGCAGGGACAATCGGCCAAATATTGACTGGCGCACCCAGGTAGCAGTACTGGGAACACATGGGAATGACAGTCCCTCCAATGGTGAACACTGGCTGAGCTTGAGGAAGGTGGCAGGTGAATATTCTGCTCTTATCTGGGGAGACAATAATGCCACAGTGAGAGGGGGCCACAGAGAAGGAGTCAAGAAACCGCTGGAGATCCCTTGGTGAGGTAGAATGAACACAGATATCATCAGCATAGCACGTAATTGTAGTTCCAGGAATTTCAGGGAGAGAAGTGAGCAACCGATGCATCAGAATATTAAATAACAATGGGCTGAGAACACCACCTTGAGGCGTACCAAGATAAAAACTGCGCAAAGGACTGAGTGCACCACTGAAAAACACACAGGAGGTCCTGTTACTCAGGTAGCCCCGAATCCACCGTAGTAGATTACCCTTTATCCCAAAGTCAACCATTTGATCCAAAATGACGTCTCTATTAGCAACATCGAAGGCACTTCGAAGGTCAATGAAGGCCACCACACTGTCCCTGGAAAGGCGAGAGTACAGGTCGATTAGGCAGTGATGTGTGCTCCGCTGGGGAAGGAAACCAAACCGCCATGGAGAGAGGCGATCCTGCAGTCTGTACATGAGACGATTGAGTAAGATTCTCTCCATAACCTTACAGAAACAGGAAGTAAGGGAAATAGGCCTGAACTTCGCAGTGCCGGGCTTAGGGATGGGTATTATTGTGCTGCTGGTCCAGGCTCGTGGTACACAACCGTCACGAAGACAAAGATTGTACAGTCGAAGTAGAGGGTTCCCAGGAACTTGTTGAAGTAGGCGCAGCACAGCATAAGTAATACCATCATCACCAGGGGAAGAAGCTCTACCCCGAATGAGAGCACGGCGCAACTCCTCCTCAGTTATCTCCTCTGCATCATCGTCATCATCTTGTAACAGAGCAGACATTAGACGTAGCCGATGGACAGCAGCACGGGAAGCGAGTGCATCTTGTATGTGGATGGGTAGACTGGCTGGGGTAGATTGTTCTGACCAGGCATCGACAAGTTGTTTGGCATAGTCGGCAGGAGTGTGATGACGAGCAGTGGCCGGTGTCTTTTTAACAACCCAACGGATGAGGTGCCACATAGAAGCCACACTTGTTTGCTGGTTGATGCTGTCCATGAACCGCTGCCAAGACTCAGTGTGAGCACAATCCTGCAGGGCAACTAAAGCGTTCCTAGACATCTGGTAACGATGGAGTAGGTCAGGGGTTGGGTTGGCTTGAAAAAATAGGCCATCACGTTCAGCCTCCTCCTTTGCCTCCTGTATACGTGCATCCAGCGTCCAGGAGTGGGCAGTATGGCGATGCTGGAGGTGTGGCCGGGAGACGTATAGCCTATAAAAGTCATGAGTAGCAGATACAAGATCAGAGTACAACTGTTCAGCTGATGATATGTCAAATGTAGGGAATACATGGGCCATAAATAAGATGTAAGTCGGGCAATATTTAGGGGGCACAGTAATACGCAAACGAGTGGCTGAAGCACCTGACCCAGCAGTTAGAGAATAATGAAACCGAAGAGCAATGTGATCAGAGAATAAGTCTGGCACGGAGAAGCACTGGACCTGAGATGCTATCAGGCCAGACGAGATTATGTAATCCAGAGTACCTCCCCGGCAATGAGTGGCACCGCCAGTGTCCCAGCGTGTCAGATGATGCTTGCGGATATATGAAAGGAGACGAACACCATTACGATTAATAGAGCCAGAACCATCACCCAAATCAGAATGCCGAGCATTAAAATCTCCCATATACACCATACCACGCACTGTTGGAGAAGGAAGAGCCTCAAGAGTGAGTCTAGCTGGGGCAGAATAGACATTACATAGTTGGAGTACTCCATTCCCAGGTAGAACCTCAAATAGCTGAAAGGTCATGTCAGGATCAGTGGAGGTACGGAGAAGGCGATGAGGCAAGGAGCTATGTATGTAAGTCAGGAGACCATTCCTTACCAGATGAACATATGGCACATAACCTGAGAGAGGAGGAGCTTGCCCAGCAGCGAGCGGCTGTCCTGGAAATGCTTCCTGGAGAAAAATAACACTGGGATGATGACGAAAAACATAGGCCTTGAGTTGAGTGAGCTTAGCATAACTGGTGATACCACATACATTCCAGGAGATGACATCCAGCCGGCAATCACTAGTGAACTCTGTATTTGGAGGTAGAAGTCCGGTGAGTGGGGGCAGATGAGCGACCTGGAGAAGAAGATGGACCAGGAGATGGGACTGACTCGAAAAGCTTTTCAAGGCGAGATGCAACAGTATCCATCTTTTTGGTAAGGGTAGTGACAGTTGATATGATGGCCTGCTGAGCCTCGACCAAGGTAGAGAGTTTGGAGTCATTGGCAGCCTGAGCGGCAACTAGCCCATCAATCCTGGCTTCAAGGGCAGAAAAGCGGTTTTCGAGAGCCGTACATCGTGCCATGAGGGTAGCAAAAGACTTGCGGAGGGCCAGGTCTGGAGGTGAGGCAGGGCTGGTAGGAGGAGCAGACTGGGGAGGTGGTGGTGGTGGTGGTGGAGGCAGAGCAATAGTAATGACACGAGCCTGGACCTGACGTCGAGTATATCCATGCCACACGTTAACCCCTGGCTGAAGGCATCGTGGACACTTCCATCGAGACGTATCTTCAGGAGGTGAAGGCTCAGAGGTGGAGGCAGCAGGACGTGATGGTTCACCCCTGACAGGAAACGTCTTGGAATCATGGTCGGCGGCACACCATGCACACTTCGGCCTGGCAGAACAGTACCGGGAGATATGCCCAACTCCCCAGCATCAGTAGCACCAAGGCTGGTCATTATGAAGTTTCCTTACCTCACACGGTGGAAGACAAGGGAGGAAATCAAAGGAAATCTCATTTGGAAATGGATCGGGTTGACTCCAGACAACAACAATACGGCTAATGGGGGAACCATCTTGGAAAAAACGACGGGCAAAGTACACACCAGGGTATCCTTTGGCAAGTTTTGGGTCAACATCAATAGGAAAACGGGTGAGGATGTAGCTGGGGAACTTACGAGGCCTCTCGGTTGAGTCTTCAAGAATGAGAGGCAGAGATAAAAATTCACCAGCCTTCACTCTATCAATGATGTCCTGATGCTTCCTAGAGATGTAGACAAACCGGGAGGTGACAGCAGCCATCTTGACTTCAGCTAATTCACGCTGCAACTGGAAGGCCCTGTTGACATCAGACAACCAACGCAGCTTTGCGTCGGGGCAAAAGCAGGAAGGTTGGACGAGGGCAAGGAGTTGGTATACAAAGAAGAAACACCAGGGTGAGGCAGAGAAGGTACGTCGTGCACAGCTGAAGCACCCTTGGCAGTCTTGGCAGCTGGAGGCAAACAGTCCACACCATCGGAATCCTGCGAGGAGTCGGACGAGGCATCAACAGGACGCTTGGTAGAGGTTGAGGAGGTGGACGGCTGCAACCTGAGCTGCGGAGTGACCGAGGAGAGGGGGGGAGAGTTGCGAGAAGGCAGCTCAGGCAAGTGATCCTCAATTGGAGACTAGTCTTCCTCCGACATTGCCAAGTCGGCCTCCAAGCAGGAATCCGCACTCTCCATCAGGCCACGCAAAGCCTAGATGGAAAGCAAACAACAACACAAACAACTAAACACTCAATCAGCCAGGGACACACCCACACACACACAGACAATCACAACAAAACTATACACAGAACCACAACAGACAAACAACACCAGCAACACCACAGAAACAACAACAGACAAGAACTCACAAACAACACAAAAAACACAAACAAAAGCTCCAAAATAACACAAACAACAACACAAACGAGATTGGAGGCAGAGCGTCACGAGTACGTCCACACTCCACCTGTTCTGGAGCGAGACTGCCTCTCTCTCATGTATAGCATATAAATACATGCATTATAGTTGATAGGTAATATTAGGTGTAAAGAAGTGATAACTGCACAAGAAGAGAGCCCCAGTACTACTATTGAACATGTTGGAACACGGACTGTATCATAAATATACCATTTTCCTTTTACACGTAGCCAGGGTCTGTATTCACTAGGCATATCAGAGTTTGCACTTGCTCGTATGCTTGCATTACTGATCTCCCATAGTGTTTCAGGCTTATTTCGAAGCAGTGAATGGATTTGCTATTCTATTAGTATGAGTTTATATTATGATTTCGGAGCAGTGCCGGGTCCTTGTTCTTGCCATGAATGATCGCTTACGAAAAAAATATTATCTTAATTAAAAGTGAACTTTGCTTTTGTGAATAAGGGCCCAAATGTCCTATGGACTGTCATGGACACAAACACACTATTGTTTCTTTTAACTAGTGGAAACATGACATTTTTCACTTTTAACTAGTGGAAAATAAAATAAATAAACATATATAGGTGCTGCAAATACAGAACTACAGGTTATATAGAGTAAATCTAAGTGCATGAATCGAACAGTGGTGCAATCATGAGACAGCCATATAGCCTACTACAGACCAGTGAGTCCTTGAAAAGATACCAAAATAGTGAGCACAAATAACATTACTTTTAAAGGATCATTACTCCCATTGGATTTTAAATAAGGTATTTAATTCTTTATTTTACTACATGCTTTCTGTGGATTTAAAATTATACTATTTTTAGTAAGAACTATGATTCAGTTTATTCTTGTAATATTTTAGTTTTTATGTGATTTCTGACAAATAGTAGTACTGGGGTTCTCTTCTTGTGCAATAATCACTTGTTTTACACCTGATATTACCTATCAACTAATGTATCTATTTATATGCTATACACATGAGAGAGAGAGAGAGAGAGAGAGAGAGAGGGAGAGAGGAGGGATAAATTACTTCCTATCCGAGTCAGTCAACTGTTCGGTTGTTGGTTTACGTGGTGGTGTAGTTCACGAGCCAACATCAACCTGCCGGCCAGAAAGGGGGCAGCAATCGTAAGGACTTATCACCCGGAGTAGAAAGAAACTTTTGTCCGCAATAGTACATTAGAGTGCCCGGATTCTTCCAAATTATTCCAGGAAACAGGATCAAAATGGCAAATATAATGGTGGCCTGTTGCTTGAGGTTGTTTAGAGCAATGATTTACATCAGATTTACTAGCGCTGTATTTTCCCCTTATAATACATCACAGTATTGTAAACCAAACCCAATTTAACCCTGATAAATCACACTAGACAACCTGAAGTACACCCAAGCAAATCACATTAGGGTCCGTATTTATGAAAATAAAGTGTACTCCTAAGCTAATATTAAGTTCATAAGTTTTCATTCATGGCAAGGACTAGAAACTGACACTGCATTGAAATTCTAATATACACTCTCACTTCAAGATGAATAATATCGTCTACTGTTTCGATATGAGATTAATTAAAGCACTTTACGAAGGTCAATAATTCGAACAGGTGCTAACTCTGAGAGCTTCTATGAATACCATAATACCGTCCTTGATTAGACCAATTTGTATGGCAGGAAGTGGCTCAAAACCCCAGCCAATCAAACAGACAGTAATTCCCAAGATAGACGTTGCATGGGTTGGTCCCCTCACATCACCTCATGGACCTCTCACCTTTGCTGATCATATTTGAGTCTCACCTATACTGAGGGTCGATTCCACAGTGGTTGGTAGTGGTTTGTAAGCATGCAAACGAAAGAATGTTAGCACGTGTAAATGACTTATGGGTGAATTATTTAATGAATTTGGTGAGTAAACTATGCAGTGATCATTATTATCTAACTGTTTTCATAGATTTTGTGAATGTGGATACTCAGCTTTTGGAAAATAATGAAGCCTTTCAGGTGTGGTTGTTGGGGAAGTAGTCTAGCATGCTCTCAAGGACATTTCTTAATCAATGTCCACAGTACAAACACTCAAGCACCACGGACCACACTCCATTGTCCAATCTTTTATTATAATTATTGTTATTATTATTATTATTTTAATTATTCTGAAATTGAGCATTGATGATGGTAATGAATAGTATTGCCTAGGCTAGGGTACCCACAGACCAGAGAAATGTATACCGTACATACCACACGCGAGAACTAGTCTACATATTTATAAAGGGAAATAAGCATCCAGTGAAATTAGTGTGAAACGAGTCCTAATCCCTGCAACACAGATTCCCTTTGAACTGAGGTAAGTATATCGGTGGGATTAATGACAAAGAGATTCATATATATATATATATATATATATATATATATATATATATGCGTAAATCCACAGGGAAGAAAAAAATAAACACGGAGTCCCAAGCGCTTTCCCCTGAAGATGTGAATACACGAAAGCGCTTGGGACTCCGTGTTTATTTTTTCCTTCCCTGTGGATTTACGCATATTCCTGGATCACGTGCCACCAAGTGATTTATTTGCATATATATATATATATATATATATATATATATATATATATATATATATATATATATATATATATATATATATATATATATATATATATATATATATATATATATATATATATATATCAAATTATACATAGTTTAGGTGTTACAATACATTTATGTTACTGTATTAAGGAAAGCTTGGTATCCTGTTGCTTGGAGTAATTTGGAGGAATGAATCTCTTGCTCCAGATTTACCAACACTTTACACTCCTCTCTTGTTAGGATACTTTATCTTGGGTGTCTTCCTCCAACACTGACCCTGTTAAGAAAAATATCAGCTTGTTTGTGCACGTGTGAGTGTGTGCATGAGCCAGTGCGTGTTTGTTTGTGTGCGTGCGTGTGCGTGTCTGTGTGTTTGTGTTTGTGTGTGTGTGCCTGTGTGTGTGTGCCGGTGTGTTTGTGTGTGTGAGTTTGTGTGTGTATGCGTGTGTGTGTGTTTTTGTATGTGTGAGTGTATGTTTGTTTGTGTTTGTGCGAGTGTGTGTTGTAGGCGTGGGCGTGTTTGTTTATGTGTGTGTGCAAGTGTTTGTGTATGCCTTTGTGTTTAGTGTGTGTGTATTTGCGCGTGTGCTTGTTTGTGTGCGTGCGTATATGTTTGTGTGTGTGTTCGAGTGTGTGTGTGTGTGTTCTTCATCCCTTCCTTGCTCCAATCATGTTCTCTCCTTTCATTCAACTTATTCATTCTCTTCGAAGTTTCACTTTCCTTCCTCTTTTCCTCCTCATTCATTCTCAACTCTCTCTCTCTCTCTCTCTCTCTCTCTCTCTCTCTCCATGTAATCTGATCTCCAAACACACCCCCTCCTAGAGAGCCCAGTGAATGTAAACAAACCATCTGGCAGCTTTCGGCGTTGGTGTGATTTCAATAAACTGCCGAGCGGCTCGTTCGTTCGGCTCCCTAATTTACAGAGAGTATAATTATGTAAGCTAATGTACAGCCGACGGCAAAAGGTTCGCCTCTCACTCAGAGCGAATACTCCCCCAATATCCATGCTGCTTGTAAAAGACGATTACAAAGGGTTTCCACTTATCCAGCTGTCTACCTTGTTTTTTTTTTTTTTAATCTGTTATGGTACCTTTTGTACAGCCACTATTAAATAACCACCGACACCTTCCTTCCATCATCCAAATAAATCAGTCTCAAATCAAAATATAATCTTACAACTTTTACGTCAACTCAACCCCCTCAATTATTACTATGAGGTGCTGCAAAATCATACACGTGTTGTTCTTTATTACCAAGATATTTACTACGATGAAAGGAAAGTGTCGATGGATATTTGGTTGTGGCTGTACAGTCGATGGCAAAAGGTTCGCCTCACTCAGAGCGAATACCCCCCTAATATCCATGCCGCAATCAAATATCCATCGACACTTTCCTTCCATCGTGAAAAAATATCTTCGTAATAAAGAACAACACGTGTATGATTTTGCAGTACCTCATGATAATAATTAATTGAGGGGGTTGAATTGACGTAAGGTGTTGTTGTATGATTATATTTTGATATGATACTGATTTATTTTCACGATGGAAGGACAGTGTAGATGGTTATTTGATTGTGGCTGTACTTCCTGTCCCACCTCTCAGTCACCTTCTTCCACGGGCGCCATATGACCTCACTGTTGCGGCGCCTAATATCAAGCAATCAATCAGTTTCACCCAGCTCTTCTTAAGGAATAACATACAGGCTTATCATCGAACAAACGCATTCACCAACTCCAGATTATTAATATAACCAGAAGACAAATTAATACACTTTTTTCTCTGATTCTTCAGTTTACAAGCCTGTGAAGCTTATAATTATGGCCATACTCTGTACTTCACGACTTTTACCTCGGACTGTAGCCTGCACGGTATCAGGTTACGAAACTAGCATGGAATATTTATCGAAAAGAAAATAGAAAATAAACAAAACATTAGGGCAAAAAATGATCAACTGTGTAAACTATAAGGCGGGTTAATTAAGAGGAATTTACACGAGATCCTTCCACTCAAACATGATGCCATAATTTATTTATAATCGTTCCCACCAATATAATAAAAATATATACAAAACTATCAGCGGTGAAAGAGGGACACTCGTGATACGTAATCCCTGACCAGAGACGAACGGCAGGCACCACACACACACATACCCTGCATTCGAACTCAGCCTCTATATGTGTACTGGGTGGGGAAATGAGCAATACCAGGTGATTCGAAGCTTTCTGCTCCTCACACTCTGGTCAGAAATTATGTATCACGAGTGGACCGTGTTGTGTAGTCAGAAAATTGGAGATAAATGAGTCCTTCAAATATTGCTATACCAAACATCAACTATAGGGAAGGAGTTAGTTTTGTGGCATGGTCAGAAGGAATCAGAAGCCTTCAATTCTCATATACGATTACATGGTTTTTAACATTCATTTCTTAATGAGAGAGAGAGAGAGAGAGAGAGAGAGAGAGAGAGAGAGAGAGAGAGAGAGATTTGTTTGTTTTGATTAATTTATTAGGCTCATGGAGCGGCAAACATGGTATAATATATATTATGTCAAATTATAATATGCATAAAGATGACATTATTATCATATTAGGTAGTGAAATAAACTTGTAATATACAGTACAGTACTATATGGCACATGGTTACAGGTAAATTACTATGTATAAAGATGAATGACAATATTATTATATCAACCAATGAATCAAACTTATATAATTCAGTACTACAGTAGTAAAGATCACAGAATATTATATGTGTATAAAGATGACAATATTATTGTATCAATTAGTTAAATAAATTGATAATATACAGTACTACACTACACTAGATGGAACATGGTATAAAGATCACAGAAAAAATTATTATATGTAGCCTATAAGGATGACAATGAAATTACTATATGTATACATATGACAACACTATTATATCAACCAGTGAATAAAACTTGTAATATACAGTACTAGATGGGACATTGTGACAGGAATATTATTATATGTACAGTATAAAGATGACAGCAAGTTATTATATGTATCAAGATGACAATATTATTATTATATGTAGAGAGAGAGAGAGAGAGAGAGAGAGAGAGAGAGAGAGACTGACTGACTGACTGACTGACTGACTGACTGACTGTGTGTGTGTGTGTGTATGTGTGATTCCTATATATACAGTAAACCTTATAATAATCTCATAGGTCTCTATTCACATAAAAAAAACACACACACATTTCAGAATTCACATAAACTTGTTGGTATGTTTGGTTTGCATTACTGGCTTCGTCAAAGTGTTCCATCCTCATCTTGGTCCATTCTTTTACCACTGACGTTTGAACCAATGTTAGTATTAATTTCGATGCAGTGTGTGTGTGTGTGTGTGTGTGTGTTACGGCGGCTTTAAAAGAGGTGTGTATGTTACGGCTACTTTAAAATGTGTGTGTGTGTGTGTGTGTGTGTGTGTGTTACGGCGGCTTTAAAAGAGGTGTGTGTGTTACGGCTGCTTTAAAATGTGTGTGTGTGTGTACCACGGCTGCTTTAGAAGAGGTCTCTGTGTGTGTGTGTACAGTCGCGGCACATAGTCTTTGATCAGGGTATAAGGAGAGGTCTGTGCATGGATTATGTGCCGCGACTGCTTTAAAAGAGGTCTGTCTGTGCGTGTGTGTGCGTGTGTGTGCCTGTGCTTATGTGTGTGTACCACGGCTTTAGAAGAAGTCTGTGTGTGTGTGTGTGTGTGTGTGTGTGTACCACGGCTTTAGAAGAAGTCTGTGTGTGTGTGTGTGTGTGTGTGTGTGTGTGTGTGTACCACGATTTTAGAAAAGGTCTGTGTGTGTGTGTGTACCACGGCTAATTTAGAAGAGGTGTGTGTGTGTGTGTGTATACTATAGCCGTTTTAAAAGAGGTGTGTGTACAGTTGCAGGTCTTGTTTATTTCCCGGCACAATTACGAAAAAAAAAAAAAAAAAAAAAAAGCTGGGTTGGGAAATTTTCTTTGATAAAGACTGGCCACTATGTTTTCATATTTCCCCGGCAGGCATTATTACGAACCTTAAACTGGCACCACCCTGGTTAGATAAGGTTAGGATTTCTTTAGGATGGTTTACATTACGAACCTTAAACTGGCACCACTCTGGTTAGATAAGGTTAGGATTTCTTTAGGATGGTTTACATTAAGGGGGCAGTACAATGTTGGTAAATCTGGAGTAACTGATTCATCCAAACTATTGGAAGCAACAGGCCACCATTAGTTTTCTTAAGGGGGTACGGGAATAGGGGGACAGGCTTGGGGGGGTTAGGGGGGTGTGGGAGTAGGGGGACAGGCTTGGGGGGGATATCGGGGGTGCGGGAGTAGGGGGACAGGCTTTGGGAGGGGGTGAGGGGTGTGTGGGAATAGGGGACAGTCTTTCTACCCATTCCAAGCCTGTCCCCCTCTTCCCGCACCCCCCAAGCCTGTCCCCTACTCCCGCACCCCCTTAATCTGGTCCTGTTTCCTGACACACATTAGAGGAATCAAGAAAGTCCAATATATCAAAAGTGTACTGTCCCCTTAAGGTACAGTTGCCAAAATATGAATTGCGACAACATTTGGTGGAAAGTTCAGTATATTAATTAATGTCCACATTTGTTTGTAGGGATCATAAGTATATGTATTAGAGAAGGACATGTTGTATATTCTTTTATATTACGTGTTTATGCTCTCTACAAGTAGCTGTGGATATTAATATAGTTAACATTCCATTAAAATTTGTCGCAATTTATACTTAGGCAACTGTACATATGGATAAGCTGGGAAATGCAATGAAACTATTTTAAAGGATATCCCACGGTTAGTGTTATCGCTACAGCCCAAGTGTCATTATGAGCTTTTTGGCGGGCACCCCTAAAAGAGAGAGAGAGAGGTCGAGCCAATATACAGTTTGTAATAATGCTACAAGGAACCGAATTCGGCGTACAGATAGGCCTCATAGTATACGGTGGTGGAAAAGTAGGGTACTATCATACTATTCTATACTTATCGTATAAAATCTTATATATATATATATACATACATACTTACATATCTATACTATATATATATATATATATATATGGCACGATGTACGGCTATCGAGAACCGCTTTTCTGCCATTGAAGCCAGGATTGATGGGCTGGTTGCCGCTCAGGCTGCCAATGACTTCAAACTCTCCACCTTGGTCGAGGACTCGAGGCTCAGCAGGCCATCATCTCAACTGTCACTACCCTTACCGAAAAGATGGATACTGTTGCATCTCGCCTTGAAAAGCTTTACGAGTCAGTCCCTTCTCCTGGTCCATCTTCTTCTCCAGGTCGCTCATCTGCCCCCACTCACCGGACTTCTACCTCCAAATACAGAGTTCGCTAGTGATTGCCGGCTGGATGTCATCTCCTGGAATGTATGTGGTATCACCAGTTATGCTAAGCTCACTCAACTCAAGGCCTATGTTTTTCGTCATCATCCCAATGTTATTTTTCTCCAGGAAGCATTTCCAGGACGGCCGCTCGCTGCTGGGCAAGCTCCTTCCCTCTCAGGTTATGTGCCATATGTTCATCTGGTAAGGAATGGTCTCCTGACTTACATACATAGCTCCTTGCCACATCGCCTTCTTCGTACCTCCACTGATCCTGACATGACCTTTCAGCTATTTGAGGTTCTACCTGGGAACGGAGTACTCCAACTATGTAATGTCTATTCTGCCCCAGCTAGACTCACTCTTGAGGCTCTTCCTTCTCCAACAGTGCGTGGTATGGTGTATATGGGAGATTTTATTGCTCGGCATTCTAATTTGGGTGATGGTTTTGGCTCTATTAATCGTAATGGTGTGCGTCTCCTTTCATATATCCGCAAGCTCATCTGACACGCTGGGACACTTGCGGTGCCACTCATTGCCGGGGAGGTACTCTGGATTACATCGTCTCGTCTGGCCTGATAGCATCTCAGGTCCTGTGCTCCTCCGTGCCAGCTTTAATCCCTGATCATGTCGCTCTTCAGTTTCATTATTCTCTACCTGCTGGGTCAAGTACTTCAGCCACTCGTTTGCGTTTTGCTGTGCCCCCTAAATATTGCCCGACTTACATCTTATTTATGGCCCATGTATTCCCTACATTTCCTTTGCTAAATTCTTTTGATTCATTGATCTGATAAATGCAGGACAATGTGAGTTTAATAATGGTTATGTAGTAAAACATTACTACACTAACAAACAGATTCACTTGGATTGATAAGTCCTCTTCTACTTATAGTCTGATACCCTGTATATAAGTATTGATATTAGGTAAATTTTCCTAGGCTTAATGGCAACTAAGTAGGTCTTTACATTCATTACACTTCCGCTTTTCTTCATCCCATACACGCAGTAACCAGCCAGGTATGTCATAACCAGAAAAGGATTCATGCAGTTGTCTATATCATCTTCGTTTATATCAATATCAAAAGAATCTACATTTGCTGATTACTGGTCTTGCACACACTCCCAGATTATTTCCTACTAGTTTTTTAAGTTTTATATCATTATAGAAAGGCAGTCTAAAAACAGAGATGAACCTCAATTTTATATCACACTCGTAAACCTGCCTTAATGAAATATTATAATCGCACCCGGCAAGTCCACAGCATTTACCAAATCTACTTTCCAGTTGATCAGTCTGAAATTTTCCAGGCAGAACATACTTCATGTTTAGTTTTTCTAATAAGTATACAGTTACTTCGATCATTGGACTGGTGGTGTGTTTGAATGCAGTAAATGTTTCTCTGTTCAGTTTTCCTCCCTATTCAGGTATACTGTCCCACAGATTTACCCATACAAGAAAAATATGTAAAAAAATGTATTTGTCATTATTTATTGTTAGTGGAGTGGCATGTGGGTTTCTATGACGAATACCTTTATCTGGATGCTTAACATTAATTGCAGTGCACCAGTGCAATATTACTTTAATATCATTCAAAACCTCTTCAACTTATGGCAAACTGGTTTTTTTTTTTTTTCAATGGTCATTAGAGCTACTATATCAGATTCATTGAAAATTTGTAGGATAGGATTAACGTTTTGTCTTTCAACTCTTTGTTAATTAATATGTGAGTGAGGCATATAATGACAGCCAACCTGGGAAGTGGTAAATCACAATCACAAAAACCATAAGTCATAAACCTTATATATCATTACCACAGTAAACAATTAACGTTATAAATTATGATCACATTAATTATTGAAGTAAAGTATAAACCCTGTAAAATATTGACCTTCGAATTGACCATGTAAAATATTAGCCTGTAAAATATTAACCTTTTAATTAACTCTGAGAAATATAAACCCAGAATAATATTAACCATTGAATTGACTCTGTAAAATATAATCCCTATAATATATTAATTAACCTTTGAATTGACCCTGAAAAATATTAACCCTGGAAAATATTAACCCTATGAAATATTAACCTTTGAATTTACCCTGTAAAATATTAACCCTATAAAATATTAACCTTTGAATTGACTCTGTAAACTATTTACCCTATTAAATATTAAAAACTGATTGACCCTGTAGAATATTAACCCTGTAAAACAATTAACTTTGTAAATTATCATGGCTTGTAAATCACCCCTCCTTTGTAAATGATAAAAGAGTATAAATCTTGTGCATGTTAAGGTGGTAATTCTTTTTTAATACATTGGAGTGCCTTGATTCCTTCAAAGTATGCAAGGAAACAGGACCAGAAGAGCAAAAATAATAGTGTTCTGTTGCTTGGAATAGTTTGGAGGATTCAGTTGCTCCTGATTTACAAACACAAAACTTCCACCGTAAGGAACCCTGTGATCGTGAATGAGACCTGGTGGTGTCTGAGTCCTCCTGACTCTACCCCGTATCAAACAAGAGGAAGGTGGCTGAATGGTTAGTGTGCTGGACTCGTAATCTATCAGTCGGGAGATCGAATCCTCTCAGGTGAGGGACTGAAAATATTGAGTTTCAGGCACTAACTATAAGGCCACCGAACGTCGTTGGTATCATAACGGCTGCAGTATTTGGGAATATCCCTCACTTACCTCCTTCTGTAGCTGGGTACCAGTTCGTATGTCGTGACGTGTGTGTGTGTGTGTGAGTAGCAGATGACCTGGGCCACGGTAACGGGCTTGATGAAGCCTATGTCCAGTGTCGGAACATATTAAAATAAATAGTGTGGGTGGTGTTTCATGGCAATGTTTGAAAGACTCTCTAACCTAGTATTTTCTGACTATATCATTGGTGGGGGGGGGTCCTTAAGGGGGTAGCATCCTTTTGATACTTTGTCATGCCTTCATTCCTCCAAAGTGCCTGGAAACAACTGGACCAGATGGACAAATATAATGGTGTCATATTGTACAGGCTTGAGGGGGGGGTTTAGGTGGGTGCAGGGGGTTTTGGGGAGTGCGGGAGTAGGGGGACAGGCTTGGGGGGGGGGGGGTTGGGGGGGTGCAGGAATAGGGGACAGGCTTTCTACCCACCCCAAGCCTGTCCCCCTATTCCTGCACCCTCCCAGTCCCACCCCCTAAAGCCTGTCCCCTACTCCCGCACCTCCTTAATTCAAAGCAACACTCACGGATTTATTGGTGGCCCCATTCATGTCATATTTCAAATTACGGGGTTCGCAATTCACGAGGTTATGGATGAGAGAGAGTGAATGCACACGATTGTACAGTTGCCAAAATATGAACTGCGACAAATCTTAGTGGAAATTCAACTATAATAACATCCACAATTATCTGTATAGGAACCATAAACATGTAATACAGAAGGAAATAATTATACATTCTCTTTGCATTACATACTTATGATCCCTACAAACAAACTTTGGGTATGAATATACTTTAATGTTCTATCAAAAGTAGTCGCAATTCATATTTTGGCAACTGTACACTCGCAATCCAAAATTTATATCCAGGTCTTGTTGAAGTTTCGAATCAGTTGACATACTAGTGAAACAATTACAACGCTTATCCTATTTCATATTAATTAATACTCGGTCAGGCTATTCGAAGCAAGCATGGATGCATATTTTAGATTGCGACTGTACATGTTGCAGGCAGGCAGGCTTTGTGCTTCATTACCATTCATCTGTTTAGTGGCTTCTGTTGCAAAGTGCTGAAATGCATAATGAATCAATAGTAACGGGACAGCCACAAGCGGTTCGTGTAATTGATGCCATTGTAGTGTTTGTTCATGGAGGTGGTGGTGTTGTTGTTGGTGATGTTAATGGGGTTGTTGTTGTTAGTGGTGTTAGTGGTGTTAATGTTGTTGTTGGTGGTGGTATTGATAATGTTTTTGTTGTTGTTGTTGGTAGTGTTGGTGTTATTGTTATTGTTGTTAGTGGTGGTGGTGTTAATGTTGTTGTTGTTAGTGGTGGTGGTGGTGGTGGTGGTGTTAATATTTTTGTTGATAGCGGTGGTGGTGTTATTGTTGTTAGTGGTGGTGGTGGTGTTAATGTTGTTATTGTTAGTGGTGGTGGTGGTGGTGTTAATGTTGTTGTTGTTAGTGGTGGTGGTGGTGGTGTTAATGTTGTTGTTGTTAGTGGTGGTGGTGGTGGTGTTAATGTTGTTGTTGTTAGTAGTGGTGGTGGTGTTAATGTTGTTATTGTTAGTGGTGGTGGTGGTGTTAATGTTGTTGGTAGTGGTGGTGGTGGTGTTAATATTTTTGTTGATAGCGGTGGTGGTGTTATTGTTGTTGTTGTTAGTGGTGGTGGTGGTGTTAATGTTGTTGTAGTTAGTGGTGGTGGTGGTGTTAATGTTGTTGTTGTTAGTGGTGGTGGTGGTGTTAATGTTGTTGTTAGTGGTGGTGGTGGTGTTAATGTTGTTGTTGGTGGTGGTATTGGTGGTGTTAATGTTGTTGTTAATGGTGGTGGTGGTGGTGTTAATGTTGTTGTTGTTGGTGGTGGTTGTGTTGTTAATGTTGTTGTTGTTAGTGGTGGTGGTGGTGTTAATGTTGTTGTTGTTGTTAGTGGTGGGGGTGGTGTTAATGTTGTTGTTAGTGGTGGTGATGTTAATGTTGTTGGTGGTGGTTGTGATGATGATATTGTTTTTGGTGGTTGTGGTGTTAATGTTGATATTGTTGTTGTACACGGCTTCGTCCCAACAACAACAACAACAACAACAACATGACCATCACCACTATAACACCTTGAAGGATAACATAGATAATAAAGATCATCAAACAAAACACATTCATCAAAAGAACTACAGTAAGTAGAATCTATAAAGTCTACAGTGAGTTTTTATAAGATTGTTTGTTTAAGGAGAGAGTATACTTTTGGTACAGTTGGACACATGAATGGGTGAAAGATGGTCAATTTCTCCCAATATCAAGTTCCTTAGTGCCAAATAGGAGACATCAGGGGCGTATTGAGGATGGTAATAAAAAGCAAGTACCTGATAATAGACACTGGTTACTCAAATGGGACAAGTATCTTTCACCTGGGCTGTACCACCAATTCCTGTGTCCAACTGTACATTAGACTCTTTTGATTCCTCCAAAGTATGCCAGGAAACAGGACCAGATTAACAAATATATTGGGTGGCCTGTTGCTGGGAATAGTTTGGAGGAATTATTATCTCCCAAAATGCCAAGACTGTACCCTTCTCTTTAAGACCTTGTGATGTAGTCAGAAAATTGGAAGTTAGAGAGTCCTTCAAATATTGCCCCAAAATACCACCTATATGGAAGGATCTTGTTTCGTGCCCTGGTCAGGAGGAATCAAAAGCTTTCGAATTTTCATACATGAACAAAGGGTCCTTAAAGCCCTAGTGTTATTTTTACTTCTAATAATACAGTAATATCTTCTTTTGTACTGTTGTTATGGGTGTGTACTATACTGTGTTCTATGAATACTGTGTTCTATTAATCATTATCCACTGGGTTATTGGGTATGTAGACTAATGTACAGTTGTTATGGGTGTGTACTATACTGTGTTCTATTAATCATTATCCATTGGGTTATTGGGTATGTAGGCTAATGTACTGTTGTTATGGGTGTGTACTATACTGTGTTCTATGAATACTGTGTTCTATTAATCATTATCCATTGGGTTATTGGGTATGTAGGCTAATGTACAGTCTCCTCCACTCCTGCGTTAACCACATTAGCGTTGCCAATGTGTCAATGTGGGGGACACACGATGGCAACGCTGATGTGGTGAAGGCAGGAGTG
Source organism: Petrolisthes cinctipes (assembly GCA_033782935.1). Lineage (NCBI taxonomy): Eukaryota > Metazoa > Arthropoda > Malacostraca > Decapoda > Porcellanidae > Petrolisthes > Petrolisthes cinctipes. The sequence continues at coordinate 76,890 of JAWQEG010000857.1, forward strand.
GAGGAGAATGTATGTGCAAAGAGGATTTACTGTACACAGATTCAGTACAGACAGTGCAATACACACCCGTAACATCAGTGGAAAATAAGGCATTACTGTATATCCCTGGAACACGAATGTGGGGTGACAGTGAACCCCACCAAAAAAAAAAAAAAACGTGGGATCTGTGACATGCGTGCAACCAGCAACTAGCCCCTTCATGTATGCTCCGGCCAAGGGTTTCCCTGTGTGGTGGTGGACGTGCATGTCTGCTGTTTTTGTTTTATGTTATTATTGTTTTAGGTGGAGCACACCCCATGTTTGTGTTCCCGTACTATTATAATCAGGGTTAATTCACCATAGGTATACAGTGAACTTATTTAAAAAAGGGCTGAGTCGCCTCCATATGACCCAAAAAGGACCCATTCGAGTCTGCATAATTTATAAGAAAGGTCAAATTGATAGTCAAGATGTGTCACAACTTACTGTGTCATTAATATTTCAGTTGAGAAAGTAAGGGGAGGGTGCATCTGAAGAAGAAGGTATGTACTTTAAGTGGAAATTTTCAGATTTAAGAAATATTGAGGATTAGTCTGTTTTTTTATCATATCTAAAAAAAAAGGGCTAGCCGCATCCCATGTTTGTGTATGAGTGACAAAAAAAAGAAGGTTCGTGTTCCAGGGATATGGGTGTGCATTATGCAAAAAGGGTTTACTTTACACAGATACTCAATACAAACAATGCAATACACGCCCGTAACACCTGTGCAAAATGAGGGATTACAAAATTGAGAAGAGATGACAACCAAAGAGATAGTACTTCTCATATATCGCTGACAATGTGCCCGATAGGTCTAAGGGACCCTGTGATGTAGTCAGAAAATTGGAAATAAATGAATCCTTTAAATATTGCCATAAAACACCACCTATATAAAAAGAGTTTGTTTCGTGGCATGGTCAGGAGGAAGCAGAAGCCTCCAATTTTCATACACGATCACAGGTTTCTTAACAATACCAATCAGGACATGAATACGTCATTATGGTTGGAGTGTAATTAGAGTTGCCTCGGTGATGTGTTGGTGAAGTGCGTGAGTGGAGAGAGAACCGTTTGTGAAGGGTGAGGTAAGAGGGGAGGTGGCCTATAGGTTGGGAGATCGATTCCTGAGAATATTAACTCTTCCGAGTTGAGTTTCAGGCACTAACTATAAGGCCACCGAACGTCGTAAAACACCCTCGCTGGTAGGCTACTATAACAGCTGCTGTATTTGGGAATAACCTTCACTTCCCTCCCTCTGTGGCTGGGTACCAGTTCGGAAGTTGCGTTGTGTGTGTGTGTGTGTGTGTGTGTGTGTGTGTGTGTGTGAGAGAGAGAGAGAAAGAGAAGCAGTTGACCTGGGCCACGGTACCGTGCTTGATGAAGCCTATGTCCATGTCGGAACATATATAAATAACAAAATAAAAAGTAATAGAAGGGGAGAGTGAGGGGGTAGGTGAACACAAACACACACTGAGGTAAGTAAAAGGAGGAATGAAAGGGGAGAGAGAAGGGTAGGTGAATGTGGTTCTTCTTGATCTACTTTTCATTAGCTAAGGAGGTAAGACACATTTGGTACATAGAGTGCCTTGATTCCCCCTAAATATTCCAGGAAACACGACCAGATGAACAAAAATAATGGTGATCTGTTGTGGATTGGAATAGTTTGGAGGAATCATTTGCTCCAGATTTACATCAAAACTGTATTCAGCCTGACTCATGAAGATAGGTTAGGTTGGGTTAGATTTGCTTAGGTTAGGTTGGATTGGATTGGGTTTGGTTACGTTAGTTTAGGTTGAGTTAGATTCCGGGTTGGATTAGGTTGGGTTGGTTTAGGTTAGGTTTGGTGAGGTCGGCAAATTGGAAGGCTACTGATTCCTCCTTCCTATGCCAGAAAATAGACGCCTTCAATGGTACTGATAAGGGAATGTTGTTTCGTGGCATAGTTAGGAGGAATTAGAGACCTCTCATTTCATCTATTAGAGAGAGAGAGAGAGAGAGAGAGAGTAATAAAGAGAGGGATAACCAGAGATTCAGATAAACAAACACACACACACAGAGAGAGAGAGAGAGAGAGAGAGAGATACAAACTACAGTAGAAGAGAGAGAGAGAGAGAGAGAGAGAGAGAGAGAGAGAGAGGACAGTGGTGGTGTTATAACCAATCAATCCATCCCCCCCCCCTCTCTCTCTCTCTCTCTCTCTCTTTTACTGTAGTTTGTATGTCTACTCTATTTACTCTCTCTTTTTCTTTCTTGGTTTATTTGTATCTCTCTCTCTCTCTCTCTCTCTCTCTCTCTCTTTTATTCGTTCATCAATTTTTTATACTTTTCATTGCTTCATCCTATTTTCATTCATTATTTCGCTTATTCCTTCTTTCCTTCCTTTATTTTACTCTCCAATTGGATGAGAGAGAGAGAGAGAGAGAGAGAGAGAGAGAGAGAGAGAGAGAGAGAAGTAAAAAGAGTTGAGAGAGAGAGAGAGTTACATAGAAACACAGACCACAACAGACCTTACGGTCCACACGAAGTGACCTGATTAGAAGGTTACTGGTAGAAAATGAATTACTCCCCAGTGATAGTCGTAGATAAGGATAGCAAAGTAAAAGGCTCTCTCCCCACCCTCCACTCCCTCCGGCCTGATCTGTACAGGAAATAAAGTCAGGAATGGGAACCTTGTGTGGTTGGCAGAAATACTCCACAAGGAAATTTTATAGGAAAGATAGAAAGTAGGTGAAATTTGGCTAACTTGCCACCTGTAATGGGCAAAAATTATTCATTAGTAAACATTGTAAGTCGGGGATTAGACGCAAGGTGTTTATCTAAGCGACGTTTGAAGCTGTCTACGGTGTTACAGTCTATTACGTTACGGGGAAGCCCATTCCACAAGTTAACGACTCGGTTAAAAAAGAAATTCTTGGATTTGTGTGAATTAAAAGATTTACCTATGATTTTGCAGCCGTTTCCTCTCGTGTAGTTTGATTGATCGATAGTGAAATATTTGGTGCAGTCCATATTATCTATGCCTTTGATTATTTTAAATACCTGGATTAAGTCCCCTCTCAATCTACGTTGTGTCAATGGGAGTAGATTTAGTTCGCTTAGCCGCTCATCGTACGTTTTATTTCTCAGACTTGGTATCATTTTAGCAACTCTACATTGGACTCGTTCCAATTTTGCTATATCTTTCTGGTAGTACGGGCACCAGGCTTGAACACAATACTCCATAAGGAGACGGACCAAGGAATTATACAAAGTGAGGATTGTGTCTTTATATTTATACTCGAATGCTCTGCCGATAAAGCCGCTAGTTTTTTTTGCTTTCTTAATTACTTACGTACACTGCTGGCTGGGTTTTAGGTTACTTGATACTGTTACCCCTAAGTCTGTCTCTCGATCCACGCTTTTGAGTTGATTAACGTTCAATGAGTAGTTTGCTGCTACGTTACGATGTCCGATGTGGAGCACTTTACATTTATCTGCATTGAATGACATTTGCCAGGTTTTCGCCCAATTTGACAATTTATCGAGATTATCTTGCATTTCTTTAGTCTGCATATATATATATATATATATATATATATATATATATATTATTGTTATTATTACTTCTGGTGTCTTAATATGATAATTGGAGGCTTCTGATTCCTCCTGACCATGCCACGAAACAAGATCCTTCCATATCGGTGGTGTTTCGTGGTAATATTTGAAGGACTTATTTATCGCCACTTTTTCTTACTATATCACAGGGTGAGTTGATAAAGAGAGGGGACAGATGAGTCGAGGTTTTTGTAGATAATGTAGTCAGCTTATTATTGCAATATTACCAAACCCTACCTAACATATCCCAACCCAAGCCAACCCAGCAGAGCCCAGCACAGGTCAGTCCAATCCAGCCAAGCTCAGCCTAACCTTGCCTAGTCATACGAAACCCAATCCAACCCAGCACAGCCCAGCCCAGTCCAATCCAGTCAAGCTTAGCCTAATCATACTAAACCCAATCGAACTCAGCACAGCCTAGTCTAACGTAACTTAACCTAACGTAACATACCCTATCTAACCCAGTCCAATCCAACCCAACCCAACCCAACTTAATTAAGGTGGTAATTCTTTTTTGGTACATTGGAGTGCCTTGATATCTCCAAAGTATGCTAGGAAACAGGACCAGAAGAGCAAAAATAATGGTGTTCTGTTGCTAGGAATAATATGGAGGATTCAGTTGCTCCAGAATTACCAACACAAAACTTACCCCTTAACCTAACCTAACCTAACCCAGCCTAGCCAAAGATGATGGGGAGAAAAGCTTATATAATGCTGGTAAAATATCTTTAGACGAATTAACTAGTAATATTTTTCCCATACAATATTCTAAGTAGCTGTTAATCATACTGCCAAACACTTCTCCAATTAACTTTATACCTTCTCTCTCTCTCTCTCTCTCTCTCGATTTTCCTCGGTTTCTTTCATTGTAATATCTTGTGGTTCCTCATCTTGTACTTTTCCCTTTATTTATCGTTCTCATTTTGACATAATTCCTCCATTCGTTCACTCAAAAATGGTGTCTGCTCTCTCTCTCTCTCTCTCTCTCTCTCTTTATATATATATATAAGATCTCCAGTGAAATTTGTTCGTGGGTGAATTTGACTCTTCAAAGCTTCAACCAAAGCTGTATACTTATTAGTGCTCGTGACTGTACATTATGTACCCATAAACCAAGTGGATACTGTGGGTTTACTTTACACGGATTTATAGATAACGGTATAATACTCTCCCATAACTATAGTGGATAATTAGGTTTACTGTACTATGGTGCACAAAAGTCGTGTCCATTGCCCAGCCACAGTAAGATTTCGAATAGCCAGATTCTAATATTTCGAAACACTTTGGAAAATGCTCTGGTCTGGCAACAGATGTCGCCTATGCTCCGTGGACATCAACAAGTGACTTAAACAAAAAATAATGCATTGAATTGTGTGGTATACAATAATCTCTATGTCCCGTTGTGGATTTTTTTATGTAGTATTTATAAAATTATAGTTTCTACCATCAGTGTAATTTTTATGATGTTCAGTACATAACATTTACGGTTATTTAACACACTTCCAAATATACAAATTGTGAGTATTGTGTTGGGATGTTTAAACATTGCAGACCTAATGAGTTGTGTAACTCTCCACTTTACTGTGGAGCTTTAGATTGAGGTGAAGCCAATGCAAGACTATTAATGATGCTGCTACGGCCACCACACGTTCCCTTGCGTGAGTTGTAGACCAAAGCCTGACTCAGTCTTATGTATCAACATGAGCTGATACAACTATGTGCAGTAATAATTTTGTTCTATAGGATTTAAGTTATTCAGATTTTAGCTCGTTTTATCTTTTGGTATCACTCCATATAAACTTATCTCTTACCAGTTAAATTAACCATCTCTAACATTATCAGAAACGTGGTAATGTTCCAGGTCTCATACAACCTGTCTCATCCAGCCCCCACCTCCACCAGTTCCCCTCCCCCTCCTCTAATTCTCCCCCTCCACCCTCCCAACACATCAAAAGGCGACATCTGTTAACTGATCATAGCATTTCCTCAGCTGTTCCGAAACTTCAAGCTCAGTTTACTTGAATTCTCACTGTGGCTGGGTAATGGACACGACTTTTGTGCACCATAGTACACTCGCAATCCAAAATATATATCCAGGCTAGCTTCGAATAACCTGATCAAGTATTAAGTGAACTCAAGCAAATACAAGACAGGATAAGCATGTAATTGGTTCACTAGTATGTCAAATGATTCGAAACTTCAACCTAACCTGGATACAAATTTTGGATTGCGAGTTACTCATAGCAATTGGTATAATACTCACCCCTGAGAACAGTGAATAATGATTGTTTACAATACACGGATTCACAGATAACAGTATGTTACTTAACCATCACAACATTGTGCAAAACAAGGGAATTACTGTAGGCTACAAGAAAGGCGTTTTATTTTTCAGATGCCGGTAATTCACACCCATAACACCACTGGAAAACAAGGGATTACTGTACGAGAAAGGGGATTTATTTTTCAGATGCCGATAATACACACCCATAACACCACTGGAAAACGAGGGATTACTGTACGAGAAAGGGGATTTATATTTCAGATGCCGATAATACACACCCATAACACCACTGGAAAACGAGGAATTACTGTACGAGAAAGGGGATTTATATTTCAGATGATGGTGCCGACAGGGTGGTGGCGGCTGGTGGCAACAGTGGGTGTGTTTTTCTTCCTTGGGCTGGGTCTCACTACGGCAAGACATCGGCGGCACTCCAGGGCACAAGGTTGGTTCAATGGTTTACAGAGGTTTGTTGTCTCATCAGCCACCAGCCACCAGCCACATTATAACTGAATCGCCTACACTACAGGGCCCGTATTCACAAAAGCAAAGTTCACTCTTAACTTAAAATTTTATTCGTAAGCATTCATTCATAGTGAAGAAATAGTAATCGACACAGCTTCGAATTCATAACAACAGCTCATACAAATAGAATAGCAAAACCATTCACTGCTTCGAAATGAACCTGAAACAATATTGTGAGGTCTGAAATGCAAATATACAAACAGGTCCAAACTCTAAGATGTTTTGTGAATACCGGCCCATTACAGCTAGGGTTCAACGTTGGTTCGATGGTGTACAGAAGTTCGTTGTCGCAGCCAGCCGCCAGAATATAACTGAATCACTTACAGGACACAGAGCTGATGGTTCAGTAGTATACAAAAATATCATTAATTTACCTTAATATTCATATAGTTATTTTTAACGGAAGTTTTACTCTGAGGACAAAATGGGTGCAGGGTTAAGCAATTGGTGCTCCTTTCGTGTGGTTTGACAAACATGAGGACAATTTGATACTTAAAGGGGAAGTTTTGTATTGGTAATTCTGGAGCAACTGAATCCTCCAAACTATTCCAAGCAACAGAACACCATTACTTTTGCTATTCTGGTCCTGTTTCCTAGGATACTTTGGAGGAATCAAGGTACTTCTATGTACCAAAAAATAATTACCCCCTTAATTAAGCTCTAACGCATGTATAACATTGCTAATTCTGTGTAGAACCCTTGAGCAGCGAGGGAGAAGAAGGATAAGACGAGGAGCACTGAACAATCTAGCCTAACCAAACCTATTCCAACCTATTCTGTGTAGAACACATGACTGGCTAGGGAGAAGAAGAAGAAGACGGAGAGAATTGACTAACCTAATCTAACCTAGTTCTGTGTAGAACGTATGACCAGCGAGGGATATAACGAAGAGGGTTGGGAGGAACTTCGACATGTGCTCCCTCAGGTGGATCTCGAGAACTACACCGTGACACATGTGAAGGTTAACACAGGTGATGTGGCCTACCTTCCCTGCCGCTTCCCACAGCTCTCCACTATACATCAGGTAGGCCTATGTTATTAAGGAGTTTTTTTTTTTTTTTTTTTTTTTGCAAATTAGAGTACTTTTAAGGGAGTAATTCACTTTTGTTACATTAGAGTGCCTTGACTACTCCAAAGTATGCCAAGAAACAGGACCAGATGAACAAAAATGTTCATGTTGCATGGAATAGTTTGGAGGAATCATTTGCTCCAGTTTTACCAACATTGTACTTTCCCCTTAATTGTCCCTTCAGAGTATGACAGGAAACTGGACCAGATTTGAGTTTGAGGCACTAACTATAAGGCCACCGAACGTCGTAAAACACCCTCCCTGGTACCATAACACCTGCAGTATTTGGGAATTACCCTCACTTCCCTCCCTCTGTGGCTGGGTACCAGTTCGGAAGTTGTGACGTGTGTGTGTGTGAGTAGCAGTTGACCTGGGCCACGGTAACGGGCTTGATGAAGCCTATGTCCAGTGTCGAAAAGTATTAAAAAAAAATAATAATAATGTTGACCTTTTGTTTGGAAGGGTGTGGCTGAATCAGTTGCTCCAGATTTACTACCAACACTGTACTACCTCCTTAATTATTATTATTATCACTACCCCCATATCCTTTATGTTCTAGCGCCAGGGGTAGAAAAAAGAAGCTGAGTACAGAAAGGAATGGGAGAGTACCAAGTGAAATAGGTCACACTCACATACACTCCCCCTTTAAGCCCTCAATATGTTTAGGTCCATAAAGGCGTGGTCACACGAGTCATTTTTTACCTGCAATATCAACTCGGTTAAATTTTGGCTGAAATTGACGAGATTTCGGCAATTTTCACAACACGATCCTGCTCGTCAAGTGTTGACGATGTCGAGAACAAATATGGCCGCTGATGATCCATCTGTAATGTTATTAAGCCTAGAAAATTATATTAAAATACATGTGTGCTGTTGAAATGACAAAAATGGACCAAAATGATGCAGCAGAAAGTGGCTGTGGAAGTCCCGCTTGGCGGGAAAACAAATAAAGTTCATCAACGACGACGACATATTGACCCGCTAAGATCCTACTGCTGTATTATTCTCATCGTTACTGTTATGACAAATAACAACAAAGTACTGTGAACCCAGACCTCTGATACCTCTTTGTTCCAACACGGTGAAAAGCCTACAAATAAAGAAACTTACCTAAATAGAGTAAAAAGTTAGAAGCTACTAGGCTAGCCGACGGGAGAGAGAGGTGGTGTTGGTCTTCCCGCCAACACTGTGTTCGTTCTTCCGTCGTAGCTATGACTTGGTTGTTATTCTTAATTTTCTTTAGTTACTTCTTGAGGCTATTGCAGGCTTTAGATTTTCAAATTGTATTGAATCTTGTTAAAAAATAATCAAAATTACAAAATATAACATGTTTTAACTTTGCTTAATATATATTTACAGTGTATCTTGACCTAAAATGAATGGATTCGAACGATACAGCACCTCCGTAGCCTAATGAACAACCAGCCGTAATTTCCCAAATATACACAGTTTTCGCTTGTCATTTGGCAATTATATAATAATATTTGTTATGTTAAAAACATAATAACGTGTCAAATATTTTATTTAAGGCATAATAGATCAAAACATCTGAGATATAAAAAGTTTGGACACGTCGCTTTAGGAGCCAGTATTACAGGGTGTATCGCGATGTATAGTATTAACTTACACCAGAGATATAAAATATAATTTTGCTTATATTTTGTTGTATAAAGTATGCTGTGTGTGATCTCAGTAAAGTACAATGAATACTGATAAAAACTATTTTAACTAGTGTTGTCAAATGGCGGTGAGCATCGGAGGGAGTGGTAGCCTAATATGTTTTCGGACCAAAGAGGCCTTATTTATTTAATCTTAAGTTTTATCACGATTGCAATATTTATGTGATGTTCTATAACGTACATTGAATCATATTATCAATGCAGAGGGATAATACCAGGCCTGTATAATAAGAAAATCCGTGAAATGTAGGGAAATGCTAAGGCTTGCAATTTACCTAACCTCCAAAAGAAATTAATCATATTTCGTCGAATATTATTTATAGGGGCCTGGTATTATCCCTCTGCATTGAAAATAAGATTCAATGTACGTTATAGAACATCACATAAATATTGCAATAATTATAAAACTTATTAAGATGAAATGAATAAGGCCTCTTTGGTCCGAAAACATGTTAGGCTACCACTCCCTCCGATGCTCACCACCGAATTGCCGAAATATGCTCAAATCTCGATTAGCTCGTGTGACCAGACACAGTTAAACTTGCAGATGAATAATAAAATTGCAGGTGAATAATTGACGAAAAATTGGCTCGTGTGACCGCGCCTTTAGTCGCTTCCCTTAACCTTAAAGGTTTGTTAAACAAATTAAATTATGAAAAATGGAAAAAAAAGAGCACAGTGTCTGGTGGGTTTGGTGAAATGTGGTACCACTGTGTTTGTTTACACACACACACACACACATTTCTAGCTGGTATTCTATGTCTAAATGTTTATCTCTGTGTGTGGTGGTGATGTACAGGTGTCATGAATCAAATGACATGACTGTGTAACGACTCGAAAATATATGGATATTTAACGAGCGTTAACACAAAAAAAAAATATATTGGGATCTTTTTAAGCTTTCCTCGCTCCGGCCAGGCGGTAGGAGAATCGAGAATGATATAGGAATGGGGCAAATATACTAATATGTCTATAGAGTTTTCCCAATGAATTTATTACACACACACACGATATTAAATAAGAATCTACTAAATGATAATTATGCAGAACTTAGCTTGGAATTAGCTCATAAAAATAAGAACGATGATGACCAGAATCAACCTTATAACTATACTTAAAATTAGAAGCAGAACTATACTTAGAATTAGAATCAGAACAATACTGAGAAATTAGAATCAGAACTGTACTTAGAAATTAGAATCAGAACTGTACTTAGAAATTAGAATCAGAACTGTACTTAGTAATTAGAATCAGAACTGTACTTAGAAATTAGAATCAGAACTATACTGAGAAATTAGAATCAGAACTGTACTTAGAAATAGAATCAGAACTATACTTAGAAATAGAATCAGAACTGTACTTAGAAATTAGAATCAGAACTGTACTTAGAAATTAGAATCAGAACTGTACTTAGAAATTAGAATCAGAACTGTACTTAGAAATTAGAATCAGAACTATACTGAGAAATTAGAATCAGAACTGTACTTAGAACTTAAACTTAATCCTACCAAGAACACATGTACAAGAAAATAAATTAATCAAGAATGGCACAGAAAATCACATATAAATTAATCACAGAGAAATAAACACTCACGGCGGGTAATATACCCCGAACCGTAATAAGGCTATCGAAACTACCACTAAGAACTAGCTTTCCCAGATATCTTTTGACTTATCGACCTCGAGGATGGACCAGAACACACCTGTCGAAGAGGGAGTTTGGAGAGAGAATCTATCTTAATTTATCACTGTCATCATAGGACAAATTATTAATTTTAATACATCAAGCACTTATTAGACACTTACTCTTTTAGTTATGGAACATTATTAGCACTTTAAGTACACTAATTATTATAGTTAACACAGACTGCTTTCAACTGTACCTGTCGAAGAGGGAGGTTGGAGAGAGAATGGGCTCTCCCCACGCTCAACGAAATATTGGAACAATTAAATTACTTCGTCAATAATCCTCTGGGGCTGCTAATTACTTTTGTAGTGAGTTTTTAAAATAGATGGGAGATAGGGTGAGTCAGGTAAGTGGTCTCGGAGGTTAGTTAACTACCCATTATTGCTAATCAGGAAAAAAACATACATTGTTTTTAAAGACTCCACTATACTCGTTTGAATTCCATATAAGCTGATGCAATACTCGTTGCTTATTACCTCATGGTTATTACCACGTCGAAAAGATCAACCCATTTCCCAAAATACATACACATAATTAATTTCCTACCTATTACAATAACTAACATGTCTATATTATATATATACAACATTATACATTTCCAGTAATAACTACCATCACGTTTTCCTTTTCTTCGGCCGTGACTTCAACTCGAGGATGGACAAGAAAAAATAAAAAGGGGTAACTCAAAGAGATCCATTGAATAAAAATAAAGGAGCGTTACAACTGGAACATCCCGACAACGGGAGTGTTTACTTACACTTCTGGCACACACACACGCTCACATACACAGAGAGAGAGAGAGAGAGAGAGAGAGAGAGAGAGAGAGAGAGAGATGGTAGTAAGGCAGGCAGAAGACTATATTTATCTCTTTGTAGGTGTCCTGAATCAGAAGACGTGACTGCAACATCCTGACAACGTGAGTGTGTACTTATGCCCGGTTCACATTAGCCCGTTTGGATGGATCCGACATCCGTTAATGACGTCAAGAACCATACGGAGGTGGGGCTACAGAGGAGATAAGCTCCGTCTGTTATGATTTGCGTCACGGAGTCGTTTGTTTACAATAAAAAGCAAGCATGACTTCTGTTTTTCATACGAAACTGCTCCACAAAAGTGCCATTTACTCCAAGGTTGCATATGGCTGAAATCCACCTATCATAATAGTTATCATAAACTAAAACATGCTCAATGAGGCCCAGTTGGTTAATATGGAAGAGATGTCCGCTATCCCCCCTCAAGCTTCTTGCAAATTCATGTATAGTCCCAGTATGAAGTTTTTAATTATGGCACGAATCAATATACTGTAGGCTTAGAAAGGTATGATATCCTAGTTGACTTTTGCATTGTTATCTATTAGAAGTTAGAACATAAACTCATAGAATCCAGTGTGGGTTTGTGAATCGTATAAACCAAAAATAACCAAACAAACCTAACCTGGGTATCTAAGTACTAATATTAATTAAGGTGTTAAGGTAGTATTTTTCTCTGTTTTTATATGTTGAAATGATTTTTGAAAGGCTGCCAGTAGAATATATTTTAACGTTGTTTTACCTCCAAAAGGCTCCACTCAAACAGACCAATGCTTGTATCAATGTCAAATGTAGATGAATGTAAAAGGAGTTGTCCATGAACAGGAAAAAATTGTGAAATTAAACCCTAACTACTGTGGCTTGCCTGCTCCAAGTACACACATGTTTTGTTTTCAACTAGGCTATGTGGTGGTGCCGTGCGTTCATTACCAATGAACCAATAAATATTTTTATCCTCACATAAATTGATGTATATTTAACAAATACAGTCTAATAATTATAATATTTGAATAAATTTACACCTTTGTTTGTGCACAAATACTTCAATTGCATATTTTCATGATATGATGAAAAGTCAACAACATTATACACCGACAACACCGCCGCCATCCTTCTGTGAAAGATGACTTGAATTCATCTTTGCCGGATCCGTTCGGCTGTCTTGCCCGGGAAGGTGGATGGGCCCAGGTTCACACTGGACGGACTCATACACGCCATTCGTGACGTCATTGACGGATGTCGGGTCATACAAACGGGCTAATGTGAACCGGGCATTACACTTCTGGCACACGCTCACATACACAGAGAGAGAGAGAGAGAGAGAGAGAGAGCATGAAGTAAGACTGGCAGATGACTATATGTATATCTCTTTGTAGGTGTCGTGGATCAGAAGACGTGACTGGAACATCCTGACAACAGGGGTGTCTACATATACTTCTGACAGACGCTTCAACGTCCTTCACCCCCAGACAACCGACGATTGGACTCTGCAACTAAAGAGAGTCGATAAGAAAGATAACGGCACCTATGAATGTCAAGTGAGGTCTTTTCTATAATTTTGCAACTAAAGAGAATCGATAAGAAAGATATTTACACTTATGAATTTCAGGTGAGATCATCCCTAATTTTGCAATTAAAAAGAGTTGATAGGAAGATAATGACACCTACAGTATGAATGTCAGGTGAAATTCAGGTGAAATTTTCCCTAATTTTGCAACTAGAGAGAGTCGATAAGAATGATAACTGCACCTGTGAATGTCAAGCTCGCTCTTCCCTAATTTTTTCAATTTCTTATATACCCTTAGTACAGTTGAGCAAGTAGAAAATGCAAATAAAATATGGCTGTCTATGGCAACACCTCGGTAGTTTTATGTAGTAATCAATTGTATCTTTAAGAATGAATCACTGGGAACCTAGAACCAATGTAAGGTGGAACGTGATTGGTCTGAACATCGAGTGGCGGTGAAAGTGTTGCCATATAAAACCATAATTTTTTTGCACTTTCTACTTGCTCAACTGTACAGTCAGCGTCAAAAGTCGTGTCGCCACATCTGCCAAGTCATGAAGTAAGTATGGAAATATAAGCTTCACGGGGTCGTAAACTTGAAAACCAGAGAAGTATATTAATTTACCCGCTGGATATCATATATCTGTATGGTGAATGTCTTTATTCGATTATTAACTTTTATGTTATCTTTGAAGACATCCTGAGTGAGGCGACACGACTCTTGCCGCCGACTGTACAAGCCCCAACACTCGGAAAAACGATGCCAATAAAGACAATGCAGTGAGGGTACAGAAGACAAATGAATGTCAATTTAACGTATAAAAAATTGTTTTATATTTAGGAAAATGAGAACGAAATGATAAGGGTAGATTCTCTAGTTGGTCAATTTGAAGACCTGTAATAATTCTGTTACGTTTGAGAGGAATCAGTAGCCTGCCAATTTACCAATTAGAGAATCTCCCCCTAAAGACCAATTTTTATTTTCCTCATCTGTGGAATAAAACGAGTGAAAGAAGTAGAAAAATCATGTCCAAATTCGGTCGAGATGCCTAGACACATTGCGCTTGAAGGAGATTAACTTGTAGTAAAGAGTAAGAGTGGATAGATGAATGAATGTTAGTGCAATGAACCGTATGCAAGAATGTGCGTGGTGTTGACGATGGTGTGGTACCGGCACGATGGCTCTGTTGTTAGTCCATGGAGTTGTCGTAATGGTACCACGCCATCGTCAACACCATTAATGTTCTTGCATACGGATAATAATGATGGTGTTTACGATGGCATGCATGGTACCATTACAATGACTCCAAAGACACACTACATAGCCATCGTACTCGTACCTGTACTACGCCATCGTCAACACCAATCAATGTTCTTGCATATGGATAATAATGATGGTGCTTACGATGGCGTGGTACAGTTATGGTCAATAGTCCTGCAACACCTTCCAATGAGCTGGCTTCGAATAATGATCCGAAACTATAGCTGTTTGTCTCAGCAATATCGATTCATAAGATTCAATCAAATGGCTCGTTTTTATTTACCAGGTTGCAGGACTTTTGACCATGACTGTACCATTACATCGACTCCAAAAACACACTACATAGCCATTGTACCTGTACTACGCCATCATATACAAGGATGTTGATACTATCAGCAACACCTCGGATATTATGTATATGACGACGTGGTAGCAGTACAATGACTTCATAGATACACTACAGACTATCGTATCGGTGCCACACCATCGCCAACACTACGGATATTCTTGCATATGTTCAACGTTTGATCATAATATTGTACTATGGTCAGTATGCAAGGAAGTCTATGGTGTCGACGATGGCATGGTATCGGTTCAAAGGCTCTGTTTTTAATTAAGGGGAGGATAGGCTACAGTGTTGGTAAATCCGGAGCAACAGATTCCTCCAAACGATTCCAAGCAACAGAACACCATTATTTGTGTTTATTTGGTCCTGTTTCCTAGCATACTTTGGAGGAATCATGGCACTCCAATGTACACTCGCAATCCAAAATATGTATCCAGGCTTGCTTCGAATAGCCTGATCGAGTATTAAGTGAGCTCAAACAATTATGAAACGGGATAAGCGTTGTAATTGTTCACTAGTATGTCAAATGATTCGAAACTTCAACAAGACCTCGATACAAATTTTGGATTGTGAGTGTACCAAAAGTATACTCTCCCCTTAAATAACGTCGACAAATTTTGTCTACTGTGCAATCACATCGTTACCATGCCATTGTATCAACCATAAATGTACAGCAACAATCAAATAACCACTGACACTTTCCTTCCATCATGCAAATATATCAATATCATATCAAAGTATAATCATGCAACACCTTACGTCAACTCAACCCTCTCAATTATTATTATGAGGTGTTGCAAAATCATACACGTGTTGCTCTTTATTACCAAGATATTTATTACAATAGAAGGAAAGTGTCGGTGGTTATTTGATTGTGGCTGTACTAGAATATGGATAATAATGAGCCATATGCTGGAACTTTGATGGGGTCGACGATTGCGTGGTACTGTTGGGGATAAAGTATCTAAACACTGTTGGCGGCTTCTGGCAAGAACCCCAAGAATAATCACATCAAAGAAAAAAAAATTATGAATTGAAGGATAAATTTATTTAAGCATTCTGTGGTTAGTCGATGTTTCCCAGAACCAGTTAACAATAATGTGTAGTTATTCATTTTGTTGTTGTTGTTGTTGTTGTAGTTCCCCAGACTGTGTGGCCGAGCAGTCCCGAGTCTGGTTGACTGAAGCCGCGCAGATGCTTGGACCCCCAAGTGGGAGTCAGGGTGATAGTCAGGGTGATTAATTTTGTTTATTACCGTACTACCGTGTTTACTCCAGGCGTTGTTCCCAGAAGCCGCCAACAGTGTTCAGATATTTTGTTCCCCGATTAAAGCATTACCATGACTCCAGAGACCCACTACAGAGCCATCGTACACTCGTGATACGTAATCCCTGACCAGAGACGAACGAAAGGCACCACACATATCCTACATTCGAACTCAGCCTCTATATGTGTACTGGGTGGGGAAATGAGCAATACCAGGCGATTCGAAGCTTTCTGCTCCTCACACTCTGGTCAGAAATTATGTATCACGAGTATACCATTACTACGCCATTTTATCCACCATGAATGTTCTTGAATACGGCCTTTTGTTTACAGATGTACACAGGAACAGGCGTTCTATCTCAGTTCGTCAACTTGTATGTCAGTACGCCCCAGGCAGCCATACTGGGGCCACGTGAGTTGTACGTAGAGGAAGGAGACACCATCACCCTTATATGTGTCATTCAGCAGGTGGGAGAAATACAGAGTCTTTTCTTTTGTGGTACAGTTGTGGACAAAAGTTCTTTCCACCTACTCCTTTATAATTTTGTATAATGTTGGACCTAATATTTGAAGCTGTATAATTGTGGTGGTATGTATGTGTATAGATATAAATATACATGACACTACCAAAACATTCACACCTTCAAAATCTGTCAGAGTGTATACGAGTTTAGAAACGGGTAAGTGGAAAGGAACTTGTGTCCTAAATTGTACAGTCGGTGGCAAATGTCCTCTCGCCATGTCAGCAAGATCATGCAGTACAGTATGGAAATATAAGCTTCACAGTCATGTTAACTGAAGAACCAGAGTAGTGTATCAATTTGCCCTCTGAATATTTTATTTTCTTATGGTAAATGTGTTTGTTGGATTATTATTCCTTAAATCATCCTTCATGAAGTGCTGAATGTGGCAACACGAATTTTGCCACCGGTGTACAGTTGAGCAAGTAGAAAGTGGAAGAAAAATCTGGCTGTATATGGCAACATCTGGAAGTTGTTTGTAGCAAGCCCTCGTATCTTAATGAATGAATCACTGGGAACCCAGAGCCAATGTAAGGTGGAATGAGATTGGCTGAAACTGTACATTGTGGCACACTCTTGTGGAAGAAAGATGATTATTTTGGGTTTTATGCCGATCGACTCATGGTGTTAGTCATTAAGGCAGTCAGTTTACAAGGTTGCTATCCTTGCTCTTACAGCCGGGTACCTACTTACTGATAGGTGAACAGGGACAGGGCTGGGAATATGGTCCAATAATTTTACCAACTCGTGATTTGAACCGGGGATCTCTCGCCTGCAAGGCTAACAATGCTAACCATTACACAATCGTCACCCATCTATTGTGGTATAATATTATTGTGGCCTACAGCATGTACAGTCCACACACACTCTCTTGTTGTACAGTACAATGGCATTCTGGTGTATTGCATGTACACATACTCTCTCTCTCTTACACAGATGGATAATGCAGCGCACACAACCCTTAATTCCCACTACGGCAACATCACACACACACACACACACACACACACTCATACAGGGTGTGCTCAATAAAGCTCAGTACTACAAAACCTTCATCTACACAATATAGGCTGCTGCTATTTATAAGGGGAGATGTTACTCATATATATCATTTCTCTTGATATATATATATATATATATATATATATATATATATATATATATATATATATATATATATATATATATATATATATATATATATATATATATATATATATATATATATATATAATTTTTTTTTTCTATATCCAGAAAGATGAGGAGTAAAAGCTGTGAGTCCGCTTATCGTCCTCATTTGCATAGTACATAGTGAGAGTGGTCCAAATTCATGTCCAATTTCGTTTGAGATGCCTAGACACATTGCGTTCGAAGGAACTGAAGTCGTAGGAAGGTGGAAAGATGGATGAAGGTAGAGTGTTCCAGAGTTAACCAGTTGTGTATATAAAAGATTGAGAGTACCTGTTTACTCTCTTGCATTAGGGAGTTGGACAGAAAAGGGGTGAGAACGAGAGGCTTGGCGAGTGTTGCATGCTCTCCTGAGGGAAGGAAGCATACATTGAAAAAGTTCAGAAGAACAATGTCCAGTGTAATAGCGATAGAAGAAAGTGATGCATCTTTGCGGCAAAGAAAGAGAGGTTGTAATGAATCAGTAAGAGGAGAGTTGATGACACGAAAGGTCTTTGATTTTACCTTGTCCAGGAGTGTTGTGAAGGTTGAGCCACCCCACACATGAGAGCCATACTCCATACAGGGGCGGATGAGACCCCTGTACAAAGACAGCAACTGTGTGCGGGTGAAGTATTCACGGAATCTGTGCAGCACACCCAACTTCTTTGAGGCAGTTTAGGTAGAGAGGTAATATGATCTCTCCAAGAGAGATTGTGACAGAGACTCCAAGAATATTAAGGGAGGGAGAAAGATCAAGTTGTATGTCATTGAAGGAGAGGGGACAGTCATCAGGAAGATTAGTATGAGTTGAAAGATGAAGGAACTGTGTTAAATTTTTAGAGGAATAAAAAATCACAAGGTTCTCTCTGCCTCAGTTGAGGATGAGGGAAAGATCAGAATTCAGGCATGCTACTGCATCATCACATGATGTGTAGAGGAGCTGCTGGGATGGGCGGTTGTCAAACTGAGTGGAGTAGTTTAGGGTGGAATCATCGGTTGATAGGGGAAGATGTACGGATTATAAGGTCATTAATGAAAAGGAGAGAGAGGGTGGGTGATAGAATACAACCCTGAGGAACACCACTATTAATAGACTTAGAAGAACAGTCACCATCTACAACAGTAGCTATAGAATGGCCAGAAAGGAAATCAGAGATAAAGGTGCAGAGAGAGGGAGAGAAATGGAATGAGGGCAGTTTTGAGATTAAAGCTTTGTGCCAGACTCTATCAAAAGCTTTGGATATGTCGAGAGCAACAGTAAAAGTTTCATCAAAGTTCCGAATAGAGGATGACTATGAATCTGAAAGGATGGATAGAAGATCGCCAGTAGAGCATCCCTGACGGAAATCATACTGGCGATCTGAAAGAAGATCATGGTGAGTAAGGTGCTTATGAATTTTGGAGTTATGAGCAGATTTGAAGACTTTATATAGACATGAGGTCAAAGCAATGGGGCGATAGTTGGAGGGTTGGAAGCGGTCGCCTTTCTTCGGGACAGGTTGGATCAGAGCCAACTTCCAGCAAGAAGGAAAAGTGCTAGATGGTAGACAAAGACGGAACAGTTTGCCTAGGCAGGGTGTCATCACGGAAGCACAGTTCTTGAGAAAAACAGGAGGAATCCCATCAGGCCCATATGCCTTCCAAGTGTTAAGGCCAGAGAGGGCAGAAGTATACTTCCTTTGAAGAGATTCTGATGACAGACATAAGTAAGTCAGACGGGAATGTAGTTAGAGGAACAGAGCCGGAATCGTCCAAGGTGGAGTTAAAGGCAAAGGTGAAGGGATGGCAACATTTCCATCAGGAAGGATGAGAGGAGGGAAAGAGGAAGAAGTAAAGTTACTGGAGAGATTTTTGGCTAGATGCCAGAAAGAACGAGAGGTGGAAGAGTTGGACGGGCCATTGCACTTGGCACGGATGAAGGATTTTTTGGCTAGTCGGAGAACAGATTTAGCATGATTCCGGGCAGAAATATACAGAGCATGAGATTCATAAGTTTGAAGGTGTCGGTACTATCTGAAAGCTTCCTCTTTGTTGTGGACAGCAGTAGAACAAGCGTGATTAAACCAAGAGTTTCGTGAATTAGTAAGAGGGAAAGAATATGGAATGCCTGCCTCCATGCCCGAGAGGATCACCTCCGAGATGCATGCAGCACACTCAGAGCAACCCCGGCCACAAAAGCAAAAATAATTCCATGGGAAATCTTAAAAATACTTCCTCAGATCATCCCAGTTGGCAGCACTGTAGTGCCTTAGATGCCGCTTCCTGGGAGGGTCCATAGGTCTTACTGGAGCGATAGGACAGGATACTGAAATAAGATTGTGATCGGAGGAACCCAATGGAAAGAAAAGTTTAACAGTATAAGAAGAAGGATGTGAGGTTAGGAATAAGTCAAGGATATTGGGCTGAACTCCAAGGCAGTCTGGAATACGGGTAGGGTACTGAATTAGCTGCTCTAGGTCGTTGAGGATAGAAAAAATGAAGAGTTGTTCACCAGGTGTCTCAGTAAAGGATGATAAAAGCCAAAAGTGGTGGGTGGTGAATGTTGAAATCTCCTAAAATGGAGATTTCTGAGAAAGGAGAATGGGATAGAATGTGTTCCACTTTTGAGGTAAGATACTCAAAGAATTTTGGATAGTCAGTAGAGTTAGGAGAGAGATATACAGCACATGTGTATTTAGTTTGAGAGTAACAGGTGAGCCGAAGCACGAGGGTTGAGAATTCAGAAGAGTTAAGTTCGGGAACACGAGAACAAGTGTTGCATACGTATATCCAACAGCCGCCTTTGGCACAAAACTGAGGATAGAGAAAGTAAGATGGGACAGAGTAGGGGTTGCTGTCAGTTGATGCCGAGATTTGGGTTTCGGTGAGGAAGAGAAGATGAGGTTTAGCAGAGAAGAAGTGTTGTTCGATAGATGAGAAGTTAGAAAAGAGGCCAAGAATGTTGCAAACATTAATAGAGAGTGAGTCAGGCAATGGTCCAGGGCATTTCGGAGGGTCGTCAACTAAAGGTCCAGGCTGAGGGGAGTTTACTGGCCCATCCCAAGGCTTGATTTTTAACTTTATCCATAATTTCTTAATTAAATTCAATTTTAGGGAGGGTATTGTTTTGGACAAAGGGTGTGGTGTGTAGTGTGTTTGATTATATTGTGCAAATAGAAAGAGAGTGATGTCTTTGGGAGTATGTTGGACTACTCTCAGTGGTAGTTTGGTAATGAACGTGCAGTTTGGTAATAAAAATTGAGGAGTTTAGTAATGAGGCCAATTTCAAATTTGGCAACCCTGTGCCACACTCCCTGTCCGAGATCCACAGATCAAGAGTACCAACCTTTAATTACTGCAAATTTTTTTTAAACTTCAATGTAAGGGTGGTGTTGATACTTTTTGTGACGACTGTACATATATGGTCATTACAGAAAAAGAGGAGTGATGAAAATATGTCCTTCCACCCTCACTGCTCGAGTAAGATGACTGGTGGTGGCTGAGATGGCAGTGGCAGTCCCTTGGCTGCCACCATCACTGTTGCCAGGTGAAACTAGCTTGTTAGGGACCACACAAACTAAAAAACTCTGCTGTTGAATGAATGCTACATTTGCAGTGCTCAAGACTTGATGCTAGTGACGAAATTTTACTACTCCTGCAAATTAAGGGTTATGGGGTTTGTGGTAAAAGTACTAAACCTTCACTTACGTATTTCTTCCTCAGCTTTCAAATCACTGTATGAACTGTATGATGAGAAATGTTTAATGGCATATGGGATAAAATGCATAACTGAATTTCTTTACACACATACACTCTCACAATGTATCATACCCCCTCCCACCAACCCCCTGGGGGATGGGGCTGAAAATACCTCCCCAGTATCCCTGCTTGTCGTAAAAGTGACTAAAAGGGGCTTTCACTTTTCCAACTGTCCCTTTTTTCATTTGTTACTTTTTGTGCTTACTGTCCCACCTCTTAATCATCTTCTTCCTTGGGCGCTATATGACCTCGTTGATTTGGCGCCTATATCAATCAACCAGCCCTCCTTCCCCACAGAGCAAGCCACCATTCGTATTCTGGTACCTGGGAGAATCGATGGTCAATTATAACGCCAGACTCAACGTGGAGACTATGGTAGAGGGAGAGCGCACACATTCCACGCTCACCATTCATGAAGCACAGTAAGTATATGTATCGTAGGCCACAGGAATTCTTACACAGGCTATATTGAACGAGCGATCATTATTCTGGAAGTATTGCAATGAATGGGTGTGTGTGACTCGGTGATAGCAAAAAAACAAACCTAATATTAATGTTGTGTTGTAGCTACTTAGTCTTACATATTACTTTCCTATATGTTGTAAACCGTTGAGAGTAACAGCACATGTAGAGCATAAGGAAGAACTCGCCTCTACAAAACCACCTCTCTTCCTTCCCTTTTATGCTCAATGAGGGGCCCAGGTTCATAAGTAAGTTCCATAATAAGTATCCACCTCTTGCTGAAATTTGAAACCATCTGACAAGACTGACATACCAGGGAATCAAGTACAACGCCAAAATATCCTGTCTCATATTCTTAATATTAATGGATCTCATTTATTACTACCCTGTAGGAGGGTATTGCCTGCAGTGATGTGGGCAATATTTTAAGGGTTTTGGCGCCCATTCGGCGCCCTAGCCACTCTCTTTCAATTCTTCAACTGTCCCTCTTTTCAATTTATTTCCTTCCTGCTTGCTGTCACACCTCTCTATCATCTTTCTCTGGCTCTATATAACCTCGCTGTTGCGGCGCCTAATATCAGTCAATCAATCGTTTATTACTCCATCATGCTATTCGACACTGACCTGGTTACTTATTATGTATGGCTCGTGAAAATATATGAAAATATCATAATAATATATGAGGGAGAACTTTGCTAAAGGTGGTAGTACAGTACTGATAAATTAGGAGTAACTGATTTTTTCATGTTATTCCAAACAACAACAGACCACCATCATTTTTATTAATCTGGTCCTGTTTCCTGGCATACGGTACTTTGGAGGAATCAAGGCACTCCAATGTACAGCCACAATCAAATATCCACCGACACTTTCCTTCCATCATAGTAAATATCTTGGTAATAAAGAACAATACGTGTATAATTTTACAGCCCAACATAATAATAATTAAGGGGGTTCAGTTGACGTAAGGTGTTGTATGATTATATTTTGATATTATACTGATTTGTTTGCACGAGGGAAGGAAAGTGTCGGTGGTTATTTGATTGTGGCTGTACAGTTGCCTCAAGATACTTCTTTACCTCCTGCGCTGGAGAGGTTCCAATTACATCTGATTCAGTACAGGATAAAGACCTACACACTAGCAAATGATGACACATGTAGTTCTCTATTCATATATTCATACATTAATACTATATAAATCTGTAAAAGGCGTGCATATATCTCATTGTCCATTATGCATGGTGGTATATTAAAGATTACGAGACAGTGATTCATTGAATTATCTGTAAATATGATTCAGCTGGGATATCGGTCTCATACATAAGTGCAGCTCGAGTATTGCTTCACTGACACATCTGCGCCAGACCCTAAACAAACCTTGAGGAAACTGTACCAAAAATATAATATCACCTCTCTAACGATGTGTTGTATCCCTTTTCCAGGAACAAGGACTCTGGCAACTACTCGTGCATCCCTCCCAATGTCACTCCTGCACACGTCCTTGTCTTCGTCTCCCAAAGTAAGTATGAGTGAGGAGGAGTCTTCCTTCTCATGTACTTTACTTTTCCAACAAAGTGATAGTCTGAATTAGCTATAATTTTTTTTTTTTTTTTTTTTTTTTTTTTGCTCCTCTTCTCTTCCTTCCTTCTCTTCTTTCCTCCTCTTCTGATTTCCTCCCTGAACCTTCCATCTCATCATACAATACCCTATTATAGAGAAATCTCCGACAGGTCTTCATCACTCTCAAGTCTGATTCAGATATTCTCGGCTTCGTTTTGGGACCTTTTATCTTGCTTTCCTAGCCTCAGCGAGGAAAAGTAATGTTCACACTTACACTAAAAATTTATTTGTAAGGGTTCATTGATAGCACTGCATTGAAATCATAATATAGGCTCGTATTTCAAGAGAAGAAAACTGCCAACTGTTACGGCCCAGCACTATGCTTATGTTGTGCCCCGCTCTGTGGTCACATAATCACTCAGGGTCCTGTAATGGAAGTGTACAGTTGCAGAAGCATATTCTGCCCCACATTTGTTTGGCATGTGGAGATATCTGGCAACTCTCTCTGAATAGACAGCAGCTCATACGAACCCCAATGACTGAAGACGTGTGATATAAATGAAAATTACTGAATATGATTTGTGACCTGGAATTTCACACACTCTCTTCATGACTGGAGTTCATTGGTGGTTCAGTAATTGGGGTTCGTATGAGCTGCTGTCTGTTCAGAAAGAGTTGCCAGATATCTCCACATGCCAAACAAATGTGGAGCAGAATATGCTTCCGCAACTGTACAGTACAAGTCGTGAAACCCTCTTGCAGAAAGGGTTCTCCTGCTGTTAATGGGGTAGTGCACTGTTGGTGAATCCGGAGCAAGTTATTCCGCAATACCATTCCAAACAACAGGCCATTATAATTGTTGTTAATCTGGTCTTATTTCTAGTCATGCTTTGGAGAAATCCAGGTACCCCTATGAACCAAAAGTATACTATATCCCCTTAAGTCCACATGGGAGTGACGGATCACCTGTTTGGGGTAATATTTTTTTCTTTTACATCATTTCACACCATTTGTAAAAAGATGAGAAAAAAATTGAACTTGCAGCTATATACAATAGTTTTTCGATTGTTTCTGTTTTGTTATGCTCTATTAATTGAAAATATAGGCTATAAGGCATGAACCCATTATTCATTTTGATAGCGATTGATTAGTATGCAAAACCAAGATGTGTGTATTTATCCTTTATTCATGACTCGCTCCTCGGTAATGCTTAGACCTAGCAACCTATAATTATAGTAGGATCTGTCTTAAGATATGCATAAATAATTAGCGTAAACAGAGTATCCTAGTTATATAATTATACTGTTAGCTAACTTACCCTTGGTGTTCCAACGTAGCGTGTCGTCCAAAATACACCTTCCCAGTATCCCTGCTTTTTGTAAGGGGCGACTAAAAGAGGCTTTCACTTCTCCAATTGTCCCATTTTTTTTTTTTTTTTTTTTTTAAGTACAAACCTTTAGCTGTCTTCTGATGTACTTGTGAAGACTAAATGGTCATCTGTAGGATGGGTAGCCAGCTCAGAATGACCCCAACTCAAAAGTTGCTTTTACACTCCATTTACATATCTAAGTACGTTTTCACTTTTTTGTTTTAATTATAAAACATGTCAGAATCACATTATTCATCACAACAATATGAAATTTAATATAACTGAAGTGTTTACGTACACTCTACAAGAATTCCACCTGGACCACCTCCTCACTTGGCGTGGCTTATATGGCAACAGTGCTTCACTTGTGTGAGCTCCTTTTGAATTGACAAAGCTTTATCTTCCGTATTCGGGTCGGAGGAACGGGAAGTGGGGGAGAAGGGACAGGTGGCTTGGTGGGTGGAAGGAAGGGTGGTGGTGTAGAGAAGGGGAATCACATGTGCTAATGCAACATTATAACCATTTTAATATATTTATTAACATATCAGTAATGTATTATCTCCCAAGTACTGTAATACAAAATATATTTACCTCTATTCATTTTTGTTTGACACCAAACATAATTAACTTCATCTCTCATGACGGACAAAAAGCAACCTTCTCTAGCACCTTGTTTCTCTTTCTCTCTCTCTCTCTTGTTTATCAGTACACACATACATACACACACACACATTTTCATGTTTGGTATAAAGTTGTGACGTTGGATATTATCTGTTGTTATAATTTATATGCGTTTATCTAAAATTGAAAACCGTGTCAAAATAATATAATTATCACCCCATAATTATTTCTATTACGTCTGTCAGTAAAAAAATATTTGTTGCATTTTCAGTAATATGGACACGGTAGCCATACTAAATGTAATATATATTTTTAATAGGTAAAGTAGGCGTTCAGTAGCACACCATAACAGGAAGGTGCCCTGTCATACTACCAAACGTATGATTGTGTGTTCAGTTATCGTCCATTGATATCATTAGTTTATCTTTAATTCATACAAGTATTAAATGTTAATTCATATGAGTAATAAATGTTATAACCAGCTTGTATGAAATTCTCCTCTTAATATATACTGAAATGAAGAGTTGAATACGGATGATGAAGCTTTACCGATTAGAAAACTATGATCTTGTATATGCACAGGAGCTCACACAAGTGAAGTGCTGTTGCACGTTAGCCATGCTAAGTGAGTGGGTGGTCCATATGGAACTCTTGTGGAGTGTACAAATATGGTAATTACGGGAAAAGTGGAGTGCTGAAAATACATCCTCCCACCTTACTGCTCTTGTCACACTGACTGGTAGTGGCTGGCTGCAGGGCTGTCGGGATTACCGACTTGTGTTTACCGACCGCGCTGATTGGCTGTACCTTCCGAGCGTGTGATAGGTTGAGAGAGCATGTCGTCATGGATGACAGTTTTCTTAAAATATTAGAGAATGTAATGTGGGGTCACTATGATATATACTAGTGAGTGTCACTATCAATAATAAAACGTATTTAAGAAGGCATGGCAACAACATAATTTATTATAATTTAACATATATAAACAGTAATAATTATCAACACTTATATACATTATGATTAAGGAGATGTTTTTATCAAATACATTCATAAATGGCCTACAATATCCTCCAACAAGTATATATAAATTGCTTAAATTGCATATTTGTACATTTGTCTCAAGGAGTTCCTTTGCCCTGTGTTCCCCTCATCTAGATTATTAGTTGTGCGTATTTATTTGTGTATTAGCTGTGCGTAGTTTTTATTATTCTATACAGTATTACGAAGGGTGATCTCTCGTAGTATAAAAGAAAAACACACACAACTAATATAACGGTGCCACATCTTGATGACAGGGAACACAGGGGAAATGAACACCTTGAGGCAACTATATAATTAAAACAAATATATAAAAATAAACATTAACAATAACAACATGGCATTACAAAAATGTTACAACATTATATTATACAACTATTTATAGCTGGCGACGGCATTATCCTACTTATTCCCCCCTGGTTTCTCGTATATTCCGCAACAGATATTAAGGCATTTAAGGAAGGAAGCTGTAATGAGTTTCTTATTTTGGTCTTAATAAGATTAATCCGTGAAAATATCCTTTCTGCGTCTGCATTAGAGGTTGGCAGTGACAGCACGTGTAGTGCAAACTTTGAGAGTGTATCATATTTTTGTTTAATTCTTGGTCAACTGTTTGTCCAACTTTCTTATAAAATTCAATTGCATCAAGCGTTTGAAGGTCTTCATCAAACTCATGCCATGGCAGCTGTCGCCATTCCTCAGTTAATGCCCCAACATCAACAGAAATTCTTGGTAATAGTTCTGCTAACTCGTGAAGCGATGGCACAGTGACTCTTAACCTATAGTCTAAAGCTTTTACAGGATGTAATACATATGTCAGACTCCATAACTTGTCATTTACTGGGAACCGTTTGATAATTTCTGAACACAATACGACCAGGAATTGCCTACAACGTGCCCTTACGTCAGGTATTAGGTTTGGTGTTTTACAGATGTCCTGCCCTTGAAATAGGGAACATATACCAGGGCCTAGCCAAATCTGTTGTAATGGTAGGTAATTCCTTGCATCCCTTGCATCTAGGCTTTCTAGAGATTCCCTCCTCACTACCTCAGGGCGACAAAACATCAACAAAATATCTCTATACAAATTACTTATGGCCTCATGCAGTAGATGAATTGTAGGACCTTGTCTCTGAAACAGCAGGTTAACAGAATTGCATTTGGACAATATGAAATTCAAAAAGGTTAGATAGCAAAGAATAGAATTATCATTAAAAGACTTAACAAAATCATCAACGGCCATAAGACGCAGTGAACCATCATTTGTTTTCGCGTCAAAGTAACATTTAAGAGCATACCACTGCTCTGCAACCTTGCGACAGCTTGATGAAGGGACAGCCACCTAGTTTGTGACACATGCAGTAGTTTATGAGGTTTTATGTTGAACATTGCTTGAAAATTTTTATATTCGTTCTGCCTTTTTGAACTATGGGAGAAAAAATAATAGACATTCCTGATAATATCCTCGCAGTGCCTTGGTAAAGTTTTAGCGGCCTCTGATGCACATAAGTGAATGGAATGACAAATGCATTTAAAAATGGTAATTCCTGGAACTGTTGCCCTTAACCTACTGCACAGAGAGTTCTGTTCCCCATGATGTTTGCCGCTCCATCAGCTGCCAACCCAATCAAGTTATCGATGGGGATAGTGTGATCTTGCAAGCATTTAATAATAAGATTATAAAGGTTTTCACCTGTTGACCCAGTGTTGTCATTTTGAAAAATATTTAAAACTTCTAGCAACCTAACATTTATTGAATTTGTATCTGAATAAAAAAATTTGCAAAGAACAGCCAAGCATTTCATATTACTTATATCAGTTGTTTCATCAATGATTAGTGAAAATGTATTTACCCTTAACTTTGATGCAAGGTCCTCGTTAATAGCCTTACCCAGCGTTTTCATGGTGTCATTGAACTTAGTCCTTTTTAAGTGCATTTCTTGGGCGATGGTAGAGTCAGGAAACATCCTCTTGTGTAGCTCAACTAAAGGTTCTACAAGGGTGAATGGCAAGTTATGTTCAGCAATAAAACAACACAAGAGAATAGTCGCAAATCCTGTGGCACTGATGGACGGATTAGGCGGCGGAAGTGGTGGCTGAGACAGGGTAGGCCTACTATTGCACCTCGCTCTGGTCTCGTAGGCGATGTGTGTCTTGCTCTTGGTATGCCTCTTCAGTGTTGAAATCTCCGCCCCCAGGCCAGTTTTGCACAGCTTGCAATACGCCCTTCTTGAATCGCCAACGTCACGTGCAAGCCACGGCTGGAATTCTGGCTTTGTTTGCCACACATCTTGGAATTTGACCTTGGACATGTCCTGAAATTTAAAATATTATGTTAGTACTGTACTATAATGAGAGAGCAACACGTGATAACATCAGTCTACTTATATTCGGCAAGTTTGCCATTAGTCAAGACATGCACATAGAATAAAGTGAATTCAATATCACCATGAACATGATAGGCAGAGCAATGAACGAGGACCTGGCATTAGTGATTAATGATTTCTCCATCATTTTCGTTGAAACAACCAAGGGAAACAATGAAATGCATAATGTAAGTATATAGAAAGTTATTTAAGTTTGAAGCAAAATAGCTGAAGGTGTTTTCATACTTACTATATGAAAATCGTTGTACGACGTAGCTAAACTAGGCCTATGCCAACAGTAACATGTAAATCCTATGCGCTTTCCAAATGTAGGCACCCTGCAATATATTTTGATGTGAGAAAATATACAATGTAATTACTGATAATCACGTTAGAACAAAACACAGAATATTTGATTACTAGGCCTAGAACAAAACACAGAAAATGTTATTACTAGGCATACACTGAAATAAAACTAGCTGCAAACTACTCGGCAACACACAAAAACCCGTCCTTCGTTACTTTCATTCAATAAAGTATGTCAGTGCATAATAAAACAATCGGGAAATTGTAAATGAGCTGGGATGTGTTTCAACATAATGTTCACATATTTGAGCACTTATACAAGTAAAATACAAGAAAGATTCGGAAGTACGGTACCGAAGAGTATAACAATTTCTGCCCTTCAAAGCACTATATAATCTATTCTCATAAACTAATAATTATTATTACAAGTTTGAAATTCTTCACGCTACTAAGAAATACATTTGATAATGTGAAAACTGGATACCTAACGACGATACCATAATTATGAAATCTTGATTTCTTTAGCATGGAACATACAACTCATTGAAAACGGTGAAAACAGTAGTTTGTCACAGAACACGTTTATGGGGTACTCCAGCAAAGACACTGACATCACAAACTATCATATAATACAATGTTTATCGTAAAACTATGCTGATTACTCACCACTAATCGGTGTAACGAACGTAGATCCACAATTCTCCAACAATTGCGAGGCGAAAGGCAGGGAAAGGCGTCCGTCATCAACCAGGAAGAGGTGTGAACTGTCACCTTCTGACAGTATATATGTTCTTTCAGGGCTTCGGTTCGTATATGACACAGTAAAAGCTTAAATCTTTAAATTCGAAGCGGTCAAAAGAAAATAAATGAAATAATTGGCCATGTAAAATCTTTATTTTGAAGTACAGACTACAAATTATCCTTCTTTCCCTGTTTTTCATCATCTACCGACTCTGACGTCACGTCCTACCGCCAACGTCAAAGAAACGTCACCAGTACGTCATGTTCCACCAACCCTCCTCAACTGGCCCCTCTCTCGAGCCCTTGTGTGACTCCTCCTCTCATCCTATCCCCTTCCCTCCCTTTCCTTTGTCCAGTCAAAGAGGAGTGTATTTGGAATACATGAGTACTTACGATGAACCATGTATGTGGCTGCACGCGTGTATTTTACAAATGTACAGTCGCGGCACATAGTCCTTGACCAGGATGTAAGGTGAAGTCTGGTCAAGGACTATGTGCCACAACTGTACCCAATGTATCTAATGTGTTTTGTGATGTAAGTTTGATTATATTATATATATATATTTTTTTTTTTCGTTCACTCCAGGTGAGTTCACACATACAATTACACTGAAATATGTATATTATGCCTTACAAACCACTAGGAGGGTGTGGTTTTTAGATCCTGGTGCATAAATTCAAGCTGTATAAATCTGTAATTTGCAAATTTATGTACACGATTCTTCAAAAATCGGCCATCTAATGGGGGCAAAATATCTAGATATGTATGCGTTCTTTAGGGGTTAATGCGAGTTAGGAGGTGAGTAGCAAGTGATTATGTATTGCATACGGTAGGCTTACTAATGATGTTTCCCATTAATTTGTGAGCTACGAATACCTCCCTAGTATCCCTCATTATCATAAATGGCCAATAAAAGGGGCTTTCACTTCTCCAAGTGTCCCATTTTTTCATGTTACCTTTTGTGCTTACTGTCCCACCTCTCAATCATCATCATCATCCTCGGGTGCCATATGACCACGCTGTTGCGGTACCTAATAGCAATCAATCAATCCCATTAAATTAATTCAGCATTATTTTGCTGTCTCTCCTTCTCAAAGTGAGCTAGATATAATTGTTTTCGTATTATTATCATTATTATTATTATTTGGTGGTGGTGGAGATGGCGTTATCAATATCAAGCAGCATTACGATGAACCTATGTACTCACGATTACATTACGATAGCGCTACAATGGCACTACATAAGGTGCAATATTGTTGGAGTCAAGATTTGTATGAGTTTGCTGTTATTATTATTATAGTATCGCTGTCTGAATGGAAATCTTAAATGTGTGATATCTGTAAGGGCTTCACTCAGTCCTCCTTAGTGGTACTATACAAGAATGGAATAGTTCCAATGTTTATAATTAATTTCTCACTATTAAACTATACTTCTTCGAGAAAAGACTCTTCGTCGCTCGATTCATATTATTTTGTAATACGAACTGAGTAACGAAGAGTCTTTTACTAGAAGAAGTAAGGTAATGATTCCTGCACCATGCATCCTTATTATCTTGCAGGAGGAGATACAGTAGCAGCAGTACAGAGGAGGGGTCACATCTCTGCTGCCTCTACCTGTTTCACGCTCTCAGTGTTCACCTCCTCGTCTCTGCTCTTCTATATAAGACTGGTGCTGGTGGTCCTCTGTTGTGTCATCTATACCCACTGCTTTCCCTTTAGATGATTATCTGGTTTATAATGCATCACCCTGAGAATACAAATATCATGTAAATCCTTAAGATTGTGTAGCTAATGTTGTTATTGCCATCATTGCTTATTGGTGCCCTGGTTCGAGGTGCAAATGATCATCGGCATCAGTGATAAAATTAATAAACAAAATATTTAAAACAAACTCACATGGTTTACATGACACTAGAAACAAATTCAAGAACATATAAATTGAAGCTTGAATACAACTTTAAGTGGGACAATCCTCTCATGTCTTTTTATATTTATCTATAAAAACTAGGATTAAGAGAGCAGGAGTGACAACTTATTTTACCTTATAGAAAACCGAGAGCCCATAAAGGCCGCCAATGAGTGGCAGTCAATGGGACAGTGTGAAACACACACTAGACTGTATGAAACACAACTATAGCACACACCACAAAGATGGTGGTGTGGCCCAGAGACCTCTCCACCCACGTGAGACCAGAGTCAGTTTCGACTATGACTGCGTTAGCAGGAAGTCATTAGACAGCCGACTCAAGCCCCTCACCCCCTGCTCACAGGGGTGGTAACAGTGAAAGATTTTTACAGTGTTCCGATCAAGACTCGAACACTGTACCACAGAAATTGCAGACGCACACTCTACTACCACTGTGCTAGCCAGAAGCTCAATCTAGTTTGTGATGAATTATTAATTAATAATATGCATATTCAGTTGTGGCGAGTTGTATGTATCCACCATTTTCCAGTCAACCCCTACATGTGGCACCGTCGCCACTATGGACATGAAGGGGTGAAGCAGGGTAACACTCATAAACCTAAATCGAATCAGTTACTTAAGCTAGTGAGAGGGTGAGGGAAGGCAGTGTTTCGCTGATTCTATTCAAGTTAACGAATAGAATTTGCACTTTCATGTACTGTTGAGCAAGTAAAATATGAGTATATATGTCCATATCTGGTTACCACTCAAAATTTCAGTCAGTCACGTTCCACTACTACTACGTTTATAACTGCTGCTGCAGTCATTAAATTATGTTACTCACAAGGTGTTTGTTTTACACACAGTTCACTGAAATAAACTGGGGAATATTAAATTAATTTTGAGCATAATTTGTCTACACATCGCCATCAGTGACAAGTTTATTTATTTCTTTAATTGGGAAACACATATATCCTTGATGGAGTGGAAGAACCACACTGGCGTGATTGTATATGATGAGAATTAAAGCCACACTAGCAGACTAAATGTTAGTCTGCTGGTGTGGCTTCATTTTTCGGCATAAATCCTCCCCTACCCGCTGTTGGAGCCACACTGAGGTGAGTGTAGTCACTTTAGTGCTGTAGTGAGTAGTAGACCTAGAGACTCCGTGAGAACACAGACGTTGTCAATGCAAAGGCAATTTTCATAACACAATTAATGGTTTTGGCATTCACACGTTACTTTATTTTATTTACAATTTTTCATTATAAGAAAATGGGACTCAAAAACTACAATATTTATGGCAAATTGCTGAATACTTCCTGGCCAGAAATACCAATTATGGCAGTATGTGACAACTCTGCTCCGCCCACCAGTGGAATAGGATTACCAACCCTACGTAACACTTGCAATAGAGGTGGTTCCAAAACTTTTTTTGCAGAGTGTACAGTCGCGGTCAAATATAATCATCCATAAAAGGGTAACTCAAGTAAGATATTGACAGCTTCCCTCTGTTCCTTAGCTGATAAAACTTTCCAATAAATAGGTTAACTACCATCTTTTAATTTAATACAAGCAGCTACGCACTACTTAAAACAATAACATATGTGAATGTGAAAATAATTAGACAATAAATTGTTTGAGATGCCCATATGTAGATTATTATTATTGACCGCATCTGTGTTATTAGACACTTAACATTGACCTACGGATCCTGAGATTGTGTGTGAGAATTTGTGGCATTTGATTCCTCATTGTGATGTTTCATAGTGTTTCATAGCAATAATATGAAGGACTCACTAACTTCAAATGTTCTTACTACATCACAGGGTTCCATTAGGACCCTTTTTTTTTTTTAATAAATTGCGCCATAGCGTCAATCAACAGGCAGGCAACAATACATACGGGTAGGTGGGACCCATGAGAATACAATGACTACAGCCACACATACACACGCACACACACACACACACACCACACACACACATCACGAAAACATAACAGAATGGAGCACAAGCATACAGACAAATATTTACATTATGACCTATTTAAATCCACCAAAACGAGGGTGGCGTACCAGAAGTTCCTCCAGAACCTGGTGGTTCAGCAGGTGTCGACAAACCACACCAAGTGGCAGGCCCCGGGGCAGCAAGTGTCGGACAGTGGGGCAGGCCAGGCAATAGTGCTTTATAGTGTTAGCACGAGACGCTCGACACAAGCGACACTCAGTGAAGGGAGGCTCACCCTGCATCCTAGCAACCTGCCACGGTGGCCGGTAGCCAAGCCTCAAACGAGCAGAGACTACATTGTACACTCTCCCAAAAAAGTATCGGCATTGCTGGCTAGATCCTGCTGAGAAAAGATCGAAGCTACATGTATGACTGTACTGTGGGGTTGGTATTCCTGCTGGCAATGAGTTGACTCTCATTTCTGTACTAACGTGAAATCCTCTAGCATACATAATTCATGCATTAGGCAAGTCGTGGAGTAAGAGTTGTGCCTTCATTTTTACATATATACGTTATGTGATTTTAATGATTGATGGTTTGGGGGGAGGGGGAATTTACTGAATTATTGAATATAATGAGCATGATAACCCAGAGAATAAAGTTACCAAATCGGATTTTAACCAAAAAGGAATCTTTGAGTAGATTCGCTGTAACTGTAGTATTTTGTCTTAAATATAATGCAGTTATAGCATAGGGTAGGATTAAGTAGGCTTATGCTTTTTCTTCTCATACTTCTACATAAGGTTTTGTAAAGTAACACAAACAGACATTGCCCTCTCCAGAAAGTGACGTGTATAAACAAACATGTGAAGCAACCAACACCTCAAAGCTTCACTCGATAATCTCGGGACCTCAGTCTCAGGCCACGACTGATGGCCTCCTGTCCCGAGGTAGAGGTATATAAAAATAGTAAAATTAAAATAAAATAAATAAAAAGAAAGATAATGTTATATACCATTCTGCAACTACGGTGTGGATTAGCTGTTTTCAGCATTAGAAAGGGGCAAATCTTACGATAATATTTGAAATTTTTCTAATAGGTAAAGAAATGCGAATATGTTTCGATTTGCATCCACTATAATTTCTCTGACTCATGAAGCAATACGAATATGTATAATTGGCAACTGATCGGCAGGAAAACCACTATCTATAAGGTTTCAAAGTAATGTACCATAATGCTACGTTTATTGTCGTTTTCGATCATTCGGTAAAATGCCGATACTTTTTTGGGAGAGTGTACCTTCGAACCATGAGGCCTCGACGACGGTAGGAATATTTGTGACGGCAGACAGACTCATAATGTGTGATGGAGATGCTGAAGGGCCTCTCTACATCCCTGCGTCGCCGTACAGGGAGGAGAGCGGCGGAGCGGACTTTAGAGAGGTAACATGTCAGGGAGAGAGGACGTCCAACACCACGAGGAGGCAGATGGCAGGCTTCCTTTGCGAGTCTGTCAACTGTACCATTGTGATGTAAACCTACATGGGATGGCACCCATAAAAATTTGACAGTCAAGTTATGATGACGCAATAAGGACAAAAACGATAAAATCTGCTGAACAACAGTAGAGTGTATGGGCTGAACACTAGAGAGAGAATGAAGGGCAGGTCTGGAGTCACAAAAAATGGCAGCATTCACTCCTCGTTGACAAACAAGACTAACAGCATCCAGAATGGCATACAGTTCACACAATGTTGAGCTAAAGTGGTTACAGAGACGACGGCCAACCCAGCCCCCTGGAGGTGACTCCATGTCAGGTGAGAAAACGGCACAACCTGCTGCACCATCCACTTGCAATAAGCCATCAGTGTAGAGGCAGTATGGATCTGTGATGCAGGACGTCACTGTTTCTATGTGTTCCAGAGCCAACTGCCACTGTAGAGAAGGCAGTTCCGACTTGGAAGTAGGTGTGAAGCTCACATCAGGTGTTGGTAGCATCCACGGAGAGGGTCCTGGGGGGACGTCGGCCACCATTATATCTATATTAAGACTACGGACCATAGAGGAAACAGACCTTATAAGAGTACATCCAGCAGGCAGTATGGGAGGGACCGGGTAGTTTGGTCCAAGAGAAGTCCTGACTAACTGAGAGTAATGGGGTGAAAGATGTGGGAAATGGAGGCACTTGACAGTGAAGCAAGTAACATTACAATAAATTCTTTCCACTAACGGGGGAAGACGCAACTCACGCTAAATGTTCACTATCCTGGTCGACATTGGACAACCGAGAATTATTCTCATTGCTCTATTCTGAAATTTTTCTAAAGTATCAAGAGTAGCCCTGGGAAGTTGAATCAGAGCAGGGGAGAGGTAATCAACAACTGAACGGATAAAAGCAATATAGATAGTCCTGGCTACTGGGATGGAGATGCCCGAGGAGTTGTTAGTGAGCCATTGTAGTGGCGTAAGTCGGCGCTGGAGACGACCCAACAAGTCCTGGACAATGGGATGGTCTTGAGCTCTGGCAGGGACAATTGGCCAAATATTGACTGGTGCGCCCAGGTAGCAGTACTGGGAACACATGGGAATGACAGTCCCTCCAATGGTGAACACTGGCCGAGCTTGAGGAAGGCGGCAGGTGAATATTCTGCTCTTATCTGGGGAGACAATAATGCCACAGTGAGAGGAGGACACAGAGAAGAAGTCAAGAAACCGCTGGAGATCCCTTGGTGAGGTAGAATGAACACAGATATCATCAGCATAGCACGTAATTGTAGTTCCAGGTATATCAGGGAGAGAAGTGAGCAGCCGATGCATCAGAATATTAAATAACAATAGGCTGAGAACACCACCTTGAGGCATACCAAGATGAAAACTGCGCAAAGAACTGAGCGCACCACTGAAAAACACACGGGAGGTCCTGTTACTCAGGTAGCCCTGAATCCACCGTAATAGATTACCCTTTATCCCAAAGTCAACCAGTTGATCCGAAATGACGTCTCTATTAGCACCATCGAAGGCACTTCGAAGGTCAATGAAGGCCACCACACTGTCCCTGTTAAGGCGAGTGTACAGGTCGACTAGGCAGTGGTGTGTGCTCCACTGGGGAAGGAAACCAAACAGCCATGGAGAAAGGCGATCTTGCAGTCTGTACATGAGACGATTGAGAAAGATTCCCTTCCATAACTTTACAAAAACAGGAAGTCAGGGAAATAGGCCTGAACTTCGCAGTGCCGGGCTTAGGGATGGGTATTATTGTGCTGCAGGTCCAGGCTCGTGGTACACAACCGTCACGAAGACAAAAATTGTACAGTCGAAGTAGAGGGTTCCCAGAAACTTGTTGAAGTAGGCGCAGAACAGCATAAGTAATACCATCATCACCAGGGGAAGAAGCTCTACCCCGAGAGAGAGCACGTCGCAACTCCTCTTCAGTTATCTCCTCTGCATCATCGTCATCATCTTGCAACAGAGCAGACATTAGACGTAGCCGATGGACAGCAGCACGGGAAGTGAGTGCATCTTGTATGTGGATGGGTAGACTGGCTGAGGTAGATTGTTCTGACCAGGCATCGACAAGTTGTTGGGCATAGTCAGCGGGAGTGTGATGACGAGCAGTGGCCGGTGTCTTTTTAACAACCCGACGGATGAGGTGCCACATAGAAGCCACACTTGTTTGCTGGTTGATGCTGTCCGTGAACCTCTGCCAAGACTCAGTGTGAGCACACTCCTGCAGGGCAACCAAAGCGTCCCTAGACATCTGGTAACGATGGAGCAGGTCAGGGGTTGGGTTGGCTTGAAACAATAGGCTATCACGTTCAGCCTCCTCCTTTGCCTCCTGTATACGTGCATCCAGCGTCCAGGAGTGGGCATTATGGCGATGCTGGAAGTGTGGCCGGGAGACGTATAGCCTATAAAAGTCATGAGTAGCAGATACAAGATCAGAGTACAACTGTTCAGCTGATGATATGTCAAATGTAGGGAATACATGGGCCATGAATAAGATGTAAGTCGGGCAATATTTAGGGGGCACAGCAATACGCAAACGAGTGGCTGAAGCACTTGACCCAGCAGTTAGAGAATAATGAAACCGAAGAGCGATGTGATCAGAGAATAAGTCTGGCACGGAGGAGCACAGGACCCGAGATGCTATCAGGCCAGACGAGAGGATGTAATCCAGAGTACCTCCCCGGCAATGAGTGGCACCGCCAGTGTCCCAGCGTGTCAGATGATGCTTGCAGATGTATGAAAGGAGACGAACACCATTACGATTAATAGAGCCAGAACCATCACCCAAATCAGAATGCCGAGCATTAAAATCTCCCATATAAACCATACCACGCACTGTTGGAGAAGGAAGAGCCTCAAGAGTCAGTCTAGCTGGGGCAGACTATTCGAACAAAAATGGGCCAGTTCATAATGATGCTTCATATGTCTTTAAAGGTGTTCACTTGCTGTACTTGAATCCAACAACTTTAAAGCCGGTATAATGACAAAGATACTTTATTGGTAAGTACAGAGTGTTATGTACAGTGGGCGGCAAAAGGTTTGCGCCTCACTTGCTTCACCGAGGCACGCGATGCTCATAGACTCGAGATTATTATGTGTAGAAAACGTGCGTATTTCTCAAGTCAATGAACACTGCCTGTCTCGGTGAAGCAGGTAAGGCAACAGGACTTCTGCCGCCGACTGTACAAGTAGCCGTATGTAGCCTGCCTGCCGAATAGCGTCATGAGAGGCCATGGTGGTTGCTGCAGTGGTCTGGAGAGCGGGTACACACACGTGTGATCAAGGCGGGAACACGGTGGGGGAAGCTTCGTGCTGGCAAGGGCAGGTTCAGTGGCCAGAGTAGCTGCTACAAGAGTTGGTGCTGGAGTAGAAGTGACTGCTGCCGGCGGAGCAGTCAGTTGGTCTCAGTTGGTCTCAAGATCCCGGATGTGACCCAGGAGTGTCCGCGTCATCCCACAAACCCAGATGTGACCCAGATGCGTCCGCGTCATCCCACAACCCTGGATGTACTTGCGGCGATTAAGGAGCGGCTAGGTTCTACTGAGGCAGTTAAACAAAGGAGCGGGCCAGCATGGCGCCACTACACCAGCATGATTTACTGACTCCCAGTGTTCATTTGCCAGGCCCATCTTCAACCACGGCTTCACTCTCGACAGGTGGGCAAAAAAAACTTATGCTCGTGACTGTACCATCTCCAGCCATAATAAGTATGCTAGTCTTGTTGAAGCTTGAATCGTCTGACATACCAGTGTACCATGCTTACACTCTCATACTTACTAGAGCATGTTTAATACTCCACTAGGCTAATTGGAACACACCAGTACACCTAGACTGGTATTCTCAAAACACCTTAGAGTTTGGACTTGTTCGTATATTTGCAATACTGACCTCACCATATTGTTTCAGGTTCATTTCGAAACAGTGAATGGTGTTGCTATTCTATTTGTATGAGCTGTTGTTATGATTTCGATGCAGTGCCGGTATTAGTCCTTGCCATGAATGTATGCTTATGAATAAAATTTTACGTTAGGAGTGAACTTTGCGTATGTGAATACCGGCTCTGGATACTTATAATGGCTCGTGACTGTACAAAGATCGAGTTCTGGAGATAAAAAAACAAGCTATGAATGATGGGCCCTAAAGAAAAAGTGAAACAGTGGTGTCTTCTCTTTTCTGGCACGGAATTTTCACGTCCTTTCAGAGAGTTTTCATTCTCTCGTTCATCAATATCTCTTTTCAAAAGTTTTCACTGCATCCTTAGCGGTAGTAATACAAATTGTATACTGACTTCACCCCTGGTTGGGATAGGTTAGCGTTAGATTTGGTTCGGCTAGGCTAGGTTAGGTTAGGCTAAGCTAAGTTTGGTTAGGTGAGGGAAAGTTCTAATAGTTTGATAAAATGAGTTGGGAAAGGCAATGAAACTATTTTTAAGGATATCCTATGATTAATATTGTCACTACAGCCCTACTGTCATTACGAGCATTTTTGGCATACATCCCCGAGAGCAAAGTATATAGTTCATAATAATGCTTCTAGGCATGCCATTGTAACTCATAAAACAGAAACCAAGGTTTGGCTGCCCCTTTATTTGGATTACGATATCGTTTGCTATTCGTTCATTCAAACTGTGCCATAAAAACGGGCCCCCAACCCACATGATGTGTTGTGTGGTACAGATCATAAGTTGGTATCTCCAAAGCTTCATAACCTCCATCGTAGCTCACGATGATAGCCTCGTAGCGAGCGTCGCTGCCTGTTTCGTTCCGTGTGTTTTGTTCATCCCGCCACCCAGCTGACTGGCTCTCAGCCAATCACAATGAAGGAAACAATATGTCCTTGGTACTGTAAGCCAATCATAACGTAGTATTACAATGTCAACAAATAAACATTGTCTCAGATGTCAACACCACCAGCTGATAGAGATGACACAGTCACCAAGTTACATCAGACAGGAATTAACAGCAAAAGACAGGTAAGTGAATTATTATACTGTGTTGATAAACAGTTAACACAACAGTGGAGATAAGGCAGCTGCCCCCCGGGCATATTTTTAATATCACGCCAATCACTGGTATATTGTATATAGATTTTTGGTTAGGTTAGGTTTGGCTAGTTTAGTTTAAGATAGGTTAGGTTACGTACTGTAAATCAAGAACAGCATGATACAAATAGTTTACTGGTAGCTGGTTGTCATGAAAATAAATCAAAGACATTGACTGGGAGGACATTATATTCTTTTAACTTCTACTGTCACTGTTTTATTTCCTTTACACCTACCTACAGTAGTTTCTATATTAATCTCAAAATCTGTACAGTTGATTGCCATTACCAAGTAACAGGCAGAAATATACCATATGTAGTGAAATCTGGCAAGTGCAATATAATAACTAAGACTTCAAACAGTTTTATTGAAAGACAGATCAAGGAAATAAATTATATAAGCATTATTTATATTATGGATTCGGCTGTTGGCATAAGCAAACATAGGTTGAAGGATGGGGGGGTAGTGTCCATTGCCTGATTTAGATACAGTACCATTTTAATACGATAACCAGGTATTGTAATTTATTCTGCTTGGTTCTGCTTTGTTATTGAATTATGTACCATTTTTCGTTAAATTTCAGGTGGTGACACTAGTGACACAAAGACATTCACCCACATAGAAGAGGCTATGGCTCAAGTCATTAACCCCCAGAGTCCGGGCAGCGGGATTTCCCGCTCGGTCGACAGAGGCCGGGCAGCGGGAAATCCCGCTCTGTCGACAGAGTCCGGGCAGCGGGAAATCCCGCTTTTGGTAATTTATGGGGAAAAACGCCAAATTTGTCGGGATTTTTTTTGATCTGGCTATACTTCACCACCAGACCTTTTCATCCCCACATTCAATCAGTGTGTGCTTGACCGTGACAATGGCTGGGCGTAGTGAAGAAAATACGGGCTCGTTCGATTCGGTGCATCCTACCGCGCTGCCGGGCGCACCCGCTCCTGTAACCTCCACTCCGCGGGTGCAACCAGCTAGATTGAGTCACAGCCACGCTCACAAAGCGAACGCAGCCTCGCTCTCACGGGAAAAGTGACCTCCATTCCTCACTTGATTTCTCGGCAATGGAGTGTCCTAGAGAGCTGGGGTTGGTTTTAATGGAAAGAGGAGGAGTTGATGGTGAGTACACAATCAAATTTAAGTTGTTCAGTATTGTAGTTTAGACGTAGGGAGTAAGAGAAGTAGAGTGATTTTCCGGGAAATACCCGGACAGGCAGGGTAAAAAATTAGTATTGAACCCGGAACCACAGTACGTATTTCCATTCTTGGCCCGTCCCGGAGGGGTTAAAGAAGTGCAAGTGTCGTGTATTTCTGTGGACTCCAAGACCCAGGCAGTATGTACAGTATATAACAGTAAAAAATATCCTGCTCTTCATCTAGGCTAGTAATATGGAAATCTTCCCTCATTGGCACTATGTGAAGTAATTACATTGAGAGTTTATATATATAAAACATACATTTTGAGCAGCATTACCTCTCAATTCCATTCAAAGTTAAACAGTGCAAATCATAAGGCCTTAGTCCTAGGAACAAATATACAAGATGTTCTCATATATCCATACCTTCAGTAAATACAGTACATGTACAGTGATGACCCAATATACAGGAGTCAAGTACATAGTGATTTATACATTTTGTGTATCATATAAATAACTCCTGTTAGCAGTTCATGTAGTCGAAAAAATTGGAGCCATGTTAATCAAAACTAAATTTGTGATGCTTTGTTGGATTCCATATGTATCATATGAGTACTTTAACCAAGTAAAAATTTCAGTACTGCTGCTGTACTTATATGTATGACTAATTATATACTGCTTTCTTTAAGAGTGACTTTACAATTTTAATTCTTAACGATAATCCTTAATATTTCTCTAAAATTATATGAAAGTTGCTAATTTTCATAATTTCATAATAAGGTGATGTGGATGACCCAGGACTGCCATCAAGGGCCCCTTCACCTAGACCTGGGCCAAGTTGGCAGGACTTTGGGCCAGTTACAGTGGAAGACTGTGAGGTTTTGACTGGCGACAGCTTGCCGAAGCTGGTAGAACCTACCACCAAGTGAGGAGCATTCGTACCACAGCTCTGTAGCCTCAAGTCGCCCTTCCTCTAGGTCAGCTGGAGGTGTGACAGCTCATCTGGAAACTACGCTAGCTCCAGATATACTAGTTGTCCATAAGACTATAAGGGATATTTTGATGGATCTTGCAGAAAATATAGCCACAATATCAGAAACTTTGGTGAACATTAAAAAGGCTATCGAGAAAAGGTGATTTGTTTTCAAGTGTGTTTTGTTGTGTGTGTGTGATT
Source organism: Petrolisthes cinctipes (assembly GCA_033782935.1). Lineage (NCBI taxonomy): Eukaryota > Metazoa > Arthropoda > Malacostraca > Decapoda > Porcellanidae > Petrolisthes > Petrolisthes cinctipes. Next base: position 119,533 of record JAWQEG010000857.1, read on the forward strand.
TTTTTTTTAATGATTAGTGTGGTTTAAGTTGTGTTATATTTTGTGACAGAGTTATTAGTGTGCAAGTATGATTTTAGTTGTGTGGTTTGTGTGTAGGTTTCAATCTAAATTATTGTTAACTTCTGCTTATGTTTTTTAAGAAATTACATTATTTATTTTCATTATATATTTTGTCTTTCAAATATAGCTTTTAACATTCACATTTCATGTTAGATTTATTATTCTTTGAGTAAAATCAACTTTTTTTTCATGCATTCTTATCTTTGGCTAATAATATTAATGTCTTAGTTTTATTTACATCAAGGTTCGAAGATTAACTATAAGGATATACTTATACCGTACTGTGGCTTTAATCTTATTGTATTTTAATAATTTCTCTGCCATATTTGTGATATGTCCAAGCAATGTGAAGAGTGCCAAACAAGTACTGTAGTCATTAAGGAATTGGTGTTTTTTTTTTTTTCAGTCATTGTTGGAAAGTACATGAGTTCAAACAGCTTTCCAATATCATAAATTTGCAGGTTTTTACTCAGGTATATATAATGTAATGAACTGTGATAATGCAGGAAACTAATAGTACAAATAGCTAGGGAGGTATCATGGATTTCTGTAAACTTTACAGGTGTCATATGTAAATAAAATGTAGGTTTTTTTATAATCTATAATTAAAACATTTAGAAAAACCAACACCAGTCACATATTTGTTATATGCTGTTGAAAAACATTTATTTTAGAAAAATACAAGTCTTATGTAATATGAGAACAGGTGAAAATTATGTATTAAATTATACTGTTCAATAAAATTAATTGAATTGGTAGGAAAGGTTCATGTACGGTACATGTTATTGAGACTTTTACAACATGATAATATTTGCATTAGTTAATTCTGAGACATATTTTTGTCTTTAGATTCGGGAATATGGTCAACCTTTTACACATCTCCAGTATATATCAGTAGGTATATAATTCCAGTTATTTAAATGTTACCAGCTCACACATCACATTAATGTGCTTGTAATATTTTCATTAGAAAGTCAATCAATCATAAAGAAAGTTTATCAACCTTAAGAATATCCACTTCATGCAAAGGACTATGGATTAAAGACTCATACTACATGGATTAAGTTAGGTCTAACTATGCAATGAAGAATTTCTGCTTTGTTTGCAATTAGTAAGTCACCATTATATCCTATTATTCTTAAACACTCCAAAAGTAATGATACACAAAAAAAGTGTTTGTAACTTTCTATTTCACAGTGCATCAGTTTAAATTGACACTTGCAGCTCCATTCTCCTAAGCTGCTCACTGAATCCCCTCCTCTTGTTTATATTTACCGATAAGTGACAACAACAACAACCATTATGTCGCCTGTGTCGGCCGTGCCAAGTGTAAATAAACTCAAATCTCACTATTTACGGGCTGTTTATCGACTACGCGACCCTGCTATCAGCCTTAAGAGTGCTTTTCAGTTCTCGTAGCGCTACGAGCAAATATGGCGCATAATGGCGGACGGAAACTCGCTTATGATGCTATGAAGATACGATCGTAGCGGTTATGAACAACTTACGAGCAAATATGGCGCTACGAGAATCATAACTGCGGTTACGATGCTTTGAAGATCCCACCCCAGCATTTTGGGGGTGAAAACCCGACCATCGCATCATATAGAGATTATGGGTTCATAAACTTGTCCAAGGTGTTGCCAATCATTCACTGGAGTTATTTTCATATACGCCAATATTTACTACGCTTTACGCGCTGGGATTTAATTAAATCCCCCTCCAGAGCACGTGGCTGTCGCAGTGATGTAAACATATCTATGCTACAACATTTTTACGTCTTTTTATGCAATTTTTTCCGGATTTTTTTAAGATACACTGCTTGGCAACTTACTTGGTAACACTGTGAGCAGTTGTAAACAGTAAAGATGCCAGATACAGCCAGAAACCAGTGTATAGAGAGAGATTGGCGGGAATACGTGAATTTTACTACTTCCAAGCTTCTATTGTAATTTACGAGCATTGATTATGGGTCGTGTGAGTAAGAAAGTGAAAACATGGAGAGAAAACACTAGAAAAAGGAGCAAAGAGTTATCAGAAGCAAGAGATAAAGCCAGAAAGAGGCAGAAGCCAGCCAGCCAGACCCAGACATAAGAACACAAACTTCCTCAGGTAGTATTTCTGTGACATCTCCTTCAAGTGTGACATCTCTTACAAGTGTGAAATCTCCAGCAAGTGTGTCAAGTGCTATAAAAAGGAAAGTATTATTTAGGGAGTCACGGTGCAGTCCAACCAATGAAGAGGGTAAGGGAAAGATATTAATCAAGGTGGATCAGCGGATGTCTATGTTTGAATACTGTGTGTGCAAGAACTGTCACGAACCCCTTCAACCCAGCTTCACCAGGAATTCTATAGACCCAGATATTGCTTTGTACTGCACTGGTTGGGAAGAGAATATATACAGTGAGGAAGTGATAAGGAGAGAATATATACAGTGAGGAAGTGATTAGGGGGAAGGTTGGGAAAAGGAAATATTTCCCCCAGCTTCTTAGTTTAGTGTATTCATGCATGTGAGGGGGCAAGGGTACCGCAGCCTAGAGGGAATATTTGGGTTTCTGGATATCAAACCCATTGCCAAGGGAACCTATGAGAGATACAAGTTACACATAATTAGTGTGGCAAATGAAGTAGTGACACAACATTTTCATAAAAGTGTGACTGTGTAACACCCCTATTTTATATGTATTGTTATTTAGGATATTTACGGGTATTATATATTTATATGTATTAGAATAGGTTTTTAGTGTAAGATTGTAGGGAGTGGCCAGGCTGTGATTATCACTGACGAATAATCTCGGTGGTGGGCTTCTTCAACACAAAATGAGTGTAAGATTGTAGGGAGTAGCCAGGCTGAGATTATCACTGACGAATAATCTCGGTGGTGGGCTTCTTCAACACAAAATGTTAATATGAGGAAAATAGAAGTAATGATTATAGTTAGACAAATAGGTTAAAAAGAGGAATAATTGAAACTTAGGTAGATTGATAGGGATAGAGAAATACGTGGTGATTTAAGAGGTGAATGTAAAATAATTTATTGGAGACAGGGAATAACCTGCATTTATAATTATAATGTATAATTACGAAGCTAACATTCCTATACTGTTACCGGCATTTAATTGTAACTTACTTAGAACATTAATTAGATTAGTTAGGAACTGAAGTCGGGACAGTACATTTTCTTGTTGGCGGAACAATACATGCCTTGAATATGTAAATTACAGTAAGATAAAACTTTAAACAAGGGAGAATGCAATGTATTTGAGCTCAATAATATGTTTAAATCATGTTGGGTAACTATATACCCCAGTAAGGGTGGAACTGATGGATTTGCCAGAAATTGAGATACGTTGGTCACTACTTGGCTTGGGGAGGGGGGAGTGGTAGAGATGACAAGGCAGTACCATGCGTTGCTTCTTCCTCATTCTGATCTCGTCTTTTGCTGGTGACAGGTAAGAGCTCAAACTCGCTCTCATCATAAATATTATATTGTGAATATAGTGTGGTGAATCTATTAGTCCCGTGATGGGATATAACTAACTACAGAATATTGTGTGTTCACATTCAGACATAGTAAGTAAGGTATGTTGTTTTTTCTCAAGCTCATTCTGATCTCGTCTTTTGCTGGTGACAGCCATTATAGCATTCTCCCTTGGTGTTTAGTGAACCACGTGGTACCAAAGAAAATTAAGAACATTTGCTGGCAATTTTATATTATTTCATTATTATAGTATTGAGATTAGGATGTGATTTTTTTTTTATTGTATTAACTATATTTCGGCCTTGTTGTGAAAAATTTCTTATTAGGAATTATTTGGGATATTGTGGGAGGGGGGACACTTCATGTAATATTTTTTTATAAGTACTTAGCTCTGTCAACTGGCGAGACGAGGAATGGTTCCGGTCCTAGTTGACAGAAAAGGGAGTAGGAACTGTATTAAGGGAGGAGATATTTAATAGTAATAATTGTTTATTTTTGGATTTATGTGGGTTAGCTCTGTCAACTGGCCAGACAAGGAATGGTTCCAGACCTAGTTGACAGAACGGGGAGTAGGAAATATTAGCAAGGGAGGGGGGGAACAGAAATTATCTTTGTATTGTTTTGTGTTCGCATAATAGGTTGATAAAAATAAACGAGTTTTTAATTATCTGAGTATTTTCGTCACCGATATAACAAATAGACTGTGTTCCTTTATAGATAGTAGTAGATTATTAATTCCAATCACTTATCGTACCCCCGTTAGAACTGTAGTCTGGGTTGCTTACTCGCGAGCCTTCTTAACGTAACGTTACGCTACCCTTCCGATGTGTGCTCACTTGGTTCCTCTGATCGACTTTAGTCTGGTGGTGGCAGCGTTTACCCAGTACTGGAGAGGAGCTGGACTTGTCCTTTGTATGATTTATTTTTGGTATTCGCAAGGCGAGTCCTGTTCCTCATCGGTATTTTGTTTTTTTTTCCAGACCAAGTTGATACAACTATAGGATAGAGTTGTAGCATACACTGGTGTTTTTTTTGTTTTGTTTTTTGTTAAAGGCAGTGGGTTTTTGTTTCCCTCCAAGAGTAAAGTAAGGGGACAAAAATACTAGCTTTTACAACTGTAATAAGAAAATATTATGAAGAGGAGCTTCATAGGCTACCTGAAGATGATGGCATACTAAACATTGGTTTCATTTGATAGTGAGTTGTTTATAGTTGTATGATTATATATATATATATATATATATATATATATATATATATATATATATATATATATATATATATATATATATATATATATATATATATATATATACAAAATGTGTACCGTATATGATGACATTTTTCCTTCCAGGCATTTCGACATTTCCTCATGGTTTCTCAGATTTTTTAATCATATGTAGTAAATGCTAACATAATAGTATGCATGTGTGTGTGAGAGAGAGAAAGGGAGAGAACTGATATTTACCTGGCATATGGTATTCATGTTAACATACCGTACTTAACATGCCGTACCGTACTGTGTGTGTTTGTTTTTTGGGACATGCTCACTATCCTAAAGAAATGGGATGCAATGAGGGAAAAAGTGATTGTTTCCAAGCCAAAGAGGAAAAGGCAACAACTATCAGATCCCCACTACAAGTCTGGAGGCTTCTAAGTTGTGGAAACTTGTATTCAAAGTACTGTATATTTTTTTATTATTAACTAATTTTTGATCTGTTTATTTTTTTGGAAACTACATGAAAAAATCTATAAAACTTATTAAGCAAATATTTCTGTGAAATGGAATGCTATAGGAGTAAATGTAGTCAAAGTTTGGGAGCTGTTTTCTCGAAATTACTTTTTTAACTTTTTTATACTTCTGAAAGTACTACTTCCTTATTTTTTAACCAATTTTGAATCTGTTTGGTTTATTTTGAACAGCATGATATGCAGAAGATTTCCTGTTTATCAAAATTATTATAAAACAAACAATGATTTTTGATGATTTTTTAAAAAATTTCGATTTTTAATTTTTTTTTTTTATTATTACTTATATCTTAAAACAAATTCTATATTCTAAAATTCTGAAGACCAGTTTGATAGACATGGAATTTTTTTTAAAATGAGCTATGACAATATACTGTATGACCAAAACTAAAGGAGTAGATACAATTAAAAGAAAAAAGAAAAAAAAATAATAATAATAATCAGAATGCCTTGATTTTTTGTATGAAGCATTTTGTTGACAGCCTTGACACTCTGGCAAAGTTTCATTAAATTCCAACAATTCTTTCCATATGATGCTTGAAATGCTGGACACCCCCCTTAACGAAAGATTAGGTTCTTTTCTAGCAATATATTGAGCACGAGGAATACAGTACAGTAGGGTGAGGAACGAATAAACGTGGAGTAATAATCCTGCGTGCCTCAACCCTAAGCTCATGTACTAGCTACTCTATCGTTGTCTTTTAGTGACGCGCTGTGTGTGCATTGCGATGGTGGCACGGCGTGTCCTATCAAAGGTGTCACTATTCAATATTCCCCAGTTACGTTATATGTGTGTTACTGTATGCAAGTGTTGTGGCTAACTAGTTGCGTACATCCTACACTAACTGACATGTGTAGAATATAATAACCCACACCTCCCTCCCCCTTTGAGCTCATAGCAGAGTCTTGAGCTTATGACGTCGTTGAGGTCCTCCGTTGCTGAAGGCGTGGTGAGCGACGGGGTACTGGAGAGTCCTGGAGAGTAGTGGTTGTGTCGGCAGCATGGGCGGTGGCCTCTCCCTCAGTGGCTGGTATGGGGCGTAAGAAGATTCTGTTGCGCTTGATGATATGCCCATTGGGAAGACGAATGTTGTACTGACGTGGTCGAGGCTGCGCCACTACTGTACAGCTCCAGACAGATCAAGGGACCCCACCTCTTCCACCAGCTACTTGGTGTGAGCCTCAGTGGATCTGGTATCACTGGCAGGTGGGGGGGGGAGGGGAGAAATGTGGGCGGAGTTATATGGGGGTAATGTGGAGGCGTTACCAATGTTGAGCCATCCAGAAATTTGAATCCCGAACCACTTGTGATCATGGATGTGAACCACTCACTGGAAGGTGGTAGGAGGGGTTGGGTTGAGGAGAGGGTGTAAAGCTTCACAAGTGATCGAGTAGTAGTATTATAGATGGAGAGAATTATTGGATCAAGTAGCTAAAGATTATAAACGAACAAAGCCGACTGTCGCCTTTATTATGTTTTCTTCTGTAATCTAAATCCAACTCTGATGCTACATTCTATAGGATATTATTTATTATTTGAAATGAATCCAGATTTTACGTAATACAATTCACACGACACCATTATTTTATGACTGATATATCAAGCCATGCACCACCTACACAGTGTTGAAATAAATTTCAAGTAAATCCTTTATCGTTACCCTGTATTATTCACGACATTTTCTAAGAAACTTTTAGTGTGTAACTGGTTACCAAAGGATAATAGTTATATAGTGTAAGTTAATCTTTACCCAATAACCACTCCATCTGTTCTCCCCCACCCCATCCTCCCTTATTCCATTCGCTGTTTCCTCTCCCTCCTTCCCAGCAATCCTTTACTCTCCATCTTACCACCATCACCAACATTCTGTGTGTTGCTGCATAATCTGTTGATGCGCAAACAAGACCAGAATAGAAATAAAAGTGATATTTGGTATGCAAATACAATCCGTTATATATGACGAATATATTTATTACCCTTATTTATTTATCTGAGGTCAACATTCAGACGCCGGTGTTAGTGAACCAATCACAAGATTTAGAGGATATTGTGTCAGCACTAATGTTATTACTAATTAAAACAGGGAAAAATTGAAATAAGACATTTATTGGTTATTGTTTACATGACTTGTCAGTTTAGGTGAAAACTCCACAAGTCCTCGTTACGAAGCCTTCCACACCCATAACCCAACTGGGACTGTAGGCACCACACTGTAAATGATGAACACGTTATATGTATAGTTGTTGTTATTAATTGGTGTCATACAATTATAATACCTGTTAACTTAATATAACCTCAAGTTTTTACTTCGACCTCACGTTTGCATTAAGCATGTGTAATGGGTTTTTTTATTATTATTATTATAATCAACTGGATATGTATTGCTTTAGACCCTTAGCCACGATGAGATACAGTGTATACACTATTTATATACGGTACACTTCTATGAACACATTAATGCTTGAAATACTGTAGATTACATATTTCATGTTCTTACTCATCAATTTGTTACTAGTATCGTGTCCAGCCACCCTCCTTTTCAATGACAGCCTGCAGTCGCTCGGGCATTGAGGCACCATGCCTTCTCACTATATCGGGTTTTCCCCGAAAAATCTCCCACTGTGCTCTGGTGTGCCGTAACAACTCTGCTGTGGTTCTCTCTCGTTCCGGCTCCCACGTGTTAACAATAGAACACCATAGATTTTCTATGGGTTTCATATCACAGTTCTAACTAGACCAATCTAGACCTGCAAATTATCATGAGCAGCAAACCATTCTTGAACTATCCTCGCCATATGGATAGGGCATCGGTCGTGTTTAGGACAGATGAGGGTGAGTAGTTGAAAAGAAATTAAAAACAATTAGAAAATCTGCTTCATTATATTGCATTTGATCTATTAAATAAAGACACTGTCTATTGTTCACCCCCGTAGAGAGATACTGATTATTATCATTTGGATATTAAGCAACAAATAACGAAGCCGAGACAATCCCTTTTCTGTCTTCAGCTCTCCCTGTATTCTTTTCGCCCCTCATGCTGGCAGTCCCCCTCTTTATCTCCTTTTCTCGCTGTAAAATAAATAAACTTATGCCTATATCTTTCAAGTAACTGGCAACCTCACACAACCTCCTCTCACTTGTCTTCTCTCTCTCACACTCCCCCTTCCTTCCTTGCCTTCTGTAGTATTCTTTATCTTTTCTTTATCATATTTTTAACCTTCTCATTCGTTCTTTCAAAGTTTTAATCACATAGGCCTTTCTCCCTTATCACCTATAGTGCTTCAAATTTATGCAAGCGAAATGCTGCGGCTGGGATAATATGGTTAATACCGTTTTGGTTCTTTGTATTCTGTGGATTTACAAAACAACTAGAAATTCATAGCGAAGGATATGATAATAGTTATGTAGAACAAGTGTTGGCAGATACACATTCTTGACGGGATAATCCCAGCCACAGCATTTCGCCATCTTAAAACAGAAGGACTATAGGTTTCATGCATTGCCATTTGCCAGTCTGTTGCTAGTCAGAATATTAACTTGTTAAACCATTTTGCAGGAAAGAGAAATATATATATATATTTTTTCAAGTTACTTATGGGCATTATTTAGATATATTAACTTACTTTTACTTACGTCCAGCATTACTGTGCAGAACATGTGACACAATAAGGACCACAAGGACAGTAATGGTGGTCAACGTGATTCTCATTAATCTCTCTATATGCTACTGAAAACAATGTTTTATGCTCAACTACAGAATTATGTTCTCAGCATGATAATGATAGCCAAATATAATGAAAACAATATAAACAAATTAACATTTATTGCACAACAAAGATGCAACTGCCTCGGTGCTACTGTTTCAAGGGAGTAACCAGCCCACACTGAATCACATGGAACCTGAAAAGTTTGAATAAAAGATCAATTATATATATATAAATGTAATACCATATGATAATAATCAGTATCTCTCTACGGGGGTGAACAATAGACAGTGTCTTTATTTAATAGATCAAATGCAATATAATGAAGCAGATTTTCTAATTGTTTTTAATTTCTTTTCAACTACTCACCCTCATCTGTCCTAAACACGACCGATGCCCTATCCATATGGCGAGGATAGTTCAAGAATGGTTTGCTGCTCATGATAATTTGCAGGTGATAGATTGGTCTAGTTAGAACTGTGATATGAACCCCATAGAAAATCTATGGTGTTCTACTGTTAACACGTGGGAGCCGGAACGAGAGAGAACCACAGCAGAGTTGTTACGGCACACCAGAGCACAGTGGGAGATTTTTCGGGGAAAACCCGATATAGTGAGAAGGCATGGTGCCTCAATGCCCGAGCGACTGCAGGCTGTCATTGAAAAGGAGGGGTGCTGGACACGATACTAGTAACAAATTGATGAGTAAGAACATGAAATATGTAATCTACAGTATTTCAAGCCTTAATGTGTTCATAGAAGTGTACCGTATATAAATAGTGTATACACTGTATCTCATCGTGGCTAAGGGTCTAAAGCAATACATATCCAGGTGATTATAATAATAATAATAAAAAAAAACCATTACACATGCTTAATGCAAACGTGAGGTCGAAGTATACACTTGAGGTTATATTAAGTTAACAGGTATTATAATTGTATGACACCAATTAATAACAACAACTATACATATAACGTGTTCATCATTTACAGTGTGGTGCCTACAGTCCCAGTTGGGTTATGGGTGTGGAAGGCTTCGTAACGAGGACTTGTGGAGTTTTCACCTAAACTGACAAGTCATGTAAACAATAACCAATAAATGTCTTATTTCAATTTTTCCCTGTTTTAATTAGTAATAACATTAGTGCTGACACAATATCCTCTAAATCTTGTGATTGGTTCACTAACACCGGCGTCTGAATGTTGACCTCAGATAAATAAATAAGGGTAATAAATATATTCGTCATATATAACGGATTGTATTTGCATACCAAATATCACTTTTATTTCTATTCTGGTCTTGTTTGCGCATTAACAGATTATGCAGCAACACACAGAATGTTGGTGATGGTGGTAAGATGGAGAGTAAAGGATTGCTGGGAAGGAGGGAGAGGAAACAGCGAATGGAATAAGGGAGGATGGGGTGGGGGAGAACAGATGGAGTGGTTATTGGGTAAAGATTAACTTACACTATATAACTATTATCCTTTGGTAACCAGTTACACACTAAAAGTTTCTTAGAAAATGTCGTGAATAATACAGGGTAACGATAAAGGATTTACTTGAAATTTATTTCAACACTGTGTAGGTGGTGCATGGCTTGATATATTAGTCATAAAATAATGGTGTCGTGTGAATTGTATTACGTAAAATCTGGATTCATTTCAAATAATAAATAATATCCTATAGAATGTAGCATCAGAGTTGGATTTAGATTACAGAAGAAAACATAATAAAGGCGACAGTCGGCTTTGTTCGTTTATAATCTTTAGCTACTTGATCCAATAATTCTCTCCATCTATAATACTACTACTCGATCACTTGTGAAGCTTTACACCCTCTCCTCAACCCAACCCCTCCTACCACCTTCCAGTGAGTGGTTCACATCCATGATCACAAGTGGTTCGGGATTCAAATTTCTGGATGGCTCAACATTGGTAACGCCTCCTATATAACTCCGCCCACATTTCTCCCTTCCCCCCCTCCACCTGCCAGTGATACCAGATCCACTGAGGCCCACACCAAGTAGCTGGTGGAAGAAGTGTGGACCCTTGATCTGTCCGGAGCTGTACCAGCGCTATTTGACAGGGTCTTGGATGCGGACTCGCTGGTCGACTGGTAAGATAGGCAGCTGCCGGGCATGACTGTTATAGCGGGACTGCGTTGCTCTGTCTCGCTGTTGTTGGCGACGGTCACACTCCTCCTCATCTGGCTGCCACTCTGTCTGGTACGAGATAGGATGGGCAGGAACACAGGTACGAAGAGGGTGTCCGTACAGAAGTTGGGCTGGAGACCGTCCGGTGTAGTTTGGTGTGTTCCTCAACTCCAGCAGTCCTCTGTCGAATGTTTCACAGTGGATGGTACCAGTAGGGGCTGTTTTCATGATGAGGTATTTCACGGTCTTGACGGTAGCCTCGGCGTGTCCATTCGACTGTGGATGATGCGGTGAGGTCACAATGTGTCTGACGTTCCAGCTGTTGAGGAATTCTTTAAACTCCTGTGATGTGAATTGAGGACAACCATCAGTTCGCAGCCATACTGGAACTCCTTTGTCGCTGAAAAGGCTGCGGAACTGCTTGATGGTCACTGAAGCTGTGGTGTCATTACCACATGAGAAGACGGATGGCCATACTGACATACGGTCGACAATACGAGGAATGACTTCCCCGCTACACTGAAGTGGTCAGCTGAAATGGACTCATACGGTCTTGTTGGATAGTGGTCGTTTCTGTATATCTCTGGTTGCTGACTTGGAAGTAGGCTCTGGCAGGCGTCACAGGCACGAACTGCATTGACGATATCTGAGTTGATTTCTGACCAGAACACTGTCTGCCGTGCACGTCGTTTGGTGGCCTCAGCGCCATGTTGACTATCATGCAGGCTTTTCAACACTGACTTGCGCAATATTGCAGGTACTATGATGCGTTGACCGTAGAGCACAAGGTCACCATCACTGTACAGGTCATCACAGATCTTCCAGTAGTCCAGTAGAGAGTTATGGAGGTCATATCGGTGGCTTGGAAATCCCTTCCGTATGTTCTCGAGAAGCCTGACATAGGTCTGGTCCATACGTGCTGCTTTCTGGAGCTCCTCCAGTAGTAAATCTGGGTCTGCAGTCGGTGTCTGAGGGTCGGCAATGGAGCGAACGGCTCGGACTGAGACAATGCACCGCACTGAGACATCACGTAGCATGTCATCATCATCTGTTGGACTGTCGACAGGGTGGCGGGACAGAGCATCGGGAATGCACAACTGCTTGCCGGCGCGCCACTTAGACGTAAAGATGAATGGTGACAGCTTCTCTTTCAGACGTTTTAGTCTTGGGTTTTCAACCGCATGGGAATCAGTGATAATGGGAATCAGTGGACGATGGTCTGTGATATGCTGAAAGTTCTGTAATCCCTTTAGATAGTACACACACTTATGCATAGCCCACACTGTGGCTAGCAACTCCAGCTCGATTGTGGCGTACCTGGTTTCCGTATCTGTTAAAAAACGTGATCCACACTGTACAAGTCGAAGCTGGTCTCCTCCATGGTCCTGAAGTAAGGCGTATCTTATGCCGTAGAATCTTGAGGCGTCTGTCTGGAGAATAGTAGGCAACTTGGGATCGAACTTTGATAACACTGGTGGGCTGGCCAAAGCTGTCTTGACACGTTGAAAAGCAGCCTCATGGTCAGGCGTCCAGATGAATACCTTCCGAGGGCTCATTAGAGGGCAGAGTGGCTGGGCTGCTGCAGAGATCTCTGGAGTAAACTCTGCCAGTTGATTGACGAGTCCCATGAATGATCTGAGGTCAGTGATGTTGGCTGGTGTGACGAAGTCTGTTATGGCTCGCACTTTCTCGGGATCTGCAGCTATCCCGTCAGCTGACAGCACGAATCCGCAAAACTTCACTGATGATGATGCCAGGGTAAACTTCTCTGCATTGAGGGTTATTCCATGGGCTCAACATTGCTGAAGAACCGTGTCGACACAATGGAGATGTTTCAGCAGATCCTTGTCGTAGAGCAAGACATCATCTACCACTTTGACACACTTAGCTACACCCTGTAGTGCAGCGTCTCCTAGGCGACAGAACTCGTCACCCGTGGCTGTGAACCCCATTGGGCCACGAAGATACCTGTATCTGCCATACGGTGTGATGAATATTGTCAGGTGTTGGTCCTCCTCAGCCAACTCAAGCTGCCAGTACCCATGTAGAGCGTCGACGGTTGTGAAGAACCTGCTGCATGGTGTGACACTTCTAACAGCCTCGAATGGAGTAGGTGAGGGATGGGTGTGTCGCTTTACCTGGTTGTTCAACTTTGACAGGTCTGTTGTGATGCATATACCACCATTGGACTTGGGTACTGCGACTAATGGGTGGCACCAAAGCGAAGGGTCATCACCTGCAGGTGCAATGATGTCTTGTGCTTCCATGTCGAGTAGCTCCTTCTTGACAGTGTCTTGATAAGTTAGTGGAATCTGCCTTGGGGTGTGGAAAGCAAAGGGCTGCACATCCTCCTTAAGATAAATCCTCATCTTTGGCCCTGGCATTGGCCGTAGAGGTGTACTTGGCAGATCCTCCTTCTGTACCAGCACGTCCTTATATGTCCTCAGGAAATACTCCCTGGCCTGTGCCGGAGTAGTCCTGGTAGTGAAAGGCGGCTGCTGGTCTTGGCAAGGAGTTGAGATACCAGTGGGCATATCCTCGTTGTCAAATGCTGTGTCGGAGGGGATGCACTGGTCACCCTGCCTAACACGAGCATACGTCACTTGTGCGATGAGATGGGGAAACCTCTCTGGAATGATCGAGAGTTCCCTGCATGCCCTGTATGACAGGAGTGGCAGAGGTATACTGGGGTGTACGTCAATCCACTCTGCTATCCTGTTTCCCTTCAACTGAAGGTGCACCTGCACAGAACTGATGGCTGGCTGCATTGGAGCACCGTCAGCGGCGTATGTCGGCTCCTGTGGCGGTGGCTTGAGGTCGTCTTGTTTGAGACCAATGCTGTGGAGATGGTCGAGTCCGATGATCGATGTGTCAGCACCCGTATCTGGCAACATGTTGAGTACCCCTATGCCCTTGTTGTGTTCAACCTTGATGATGACAGGTGGGGTTGTCTCTGTTGGGTCACGGTTCGGTGATGAAACTCTACGTGCTCCGCTGCGTTGTTGGGTCTGTGTCGACGGTGCTGCGACCTTGGCGTTGTGTTGTAGTGTAACTGCCTCTCCTACAGGCTTTGTTGAGCGACAATGCTTCTTAAAGTGGTGCATCTTCCCACAAGCGTCGCATGTGGCACCTGTGGCGGGGCACCGTACTGTCCTGGGGAGGTGGCCCTGTCTGCCACACGACGTACACATCTGGTGTGCTGCAGGACAACTATCCTTTGCATGATGTGTACCACAATTAGTGCAGGCTTTGTGAGCCATAGATGGTGTTGGAGATTTGAATTGCTGTTGCCGTTTTTCCTTCTTTTCCTTTTTGTACCATGATGCAGCACGAGTACTTTTTTCTGTAGAAGTGATGGCTGTGGCAGTATGTCGGACAGTCTCATGAGCGTAGCACCGCTGGACGACTGTATCCAGAGACTGCATGGGAGTTATGGTAATCAGATCCTGTACCAATTCCTGGTCACTAACTCCCATCAAGATAATCTGCTTCAGCTGCGTCTCCTCACAACCCTTATCACCACCTTTGCAGATGTCTACCGCCTCTGCCAGTTTCTTGACACGAAGGTAGAAATCGTTGAACCTCTCCCCTGCTTCCTGACAACAGCTGAATAAGTCTCTCCTTCGAAGGGCTTCGTTTGTCTGTGCCTTAAAGTACTTATCCAAGATGTTAAGCACCTCTTCCATGGGTGTGCTGTCATCCTGTGGTAGATGAAGATGGTATTGAAGAATGTGCAGTATCTCCGGGCCTAAACACATACGTAACTGTATGTGTTGTTTGGTCAGTGAGATGCTTGACAGGTCTGTCATGACAGATTAGTCCTGCCAACAACGCCTCCAATCCCTGAATTGTTGGAATGTGGCATCTGCTAGGAGCGGAGGTGGCGGCTTGATAACAGGCTTGTTATGCTGTGTAGGTTGCTGTGTGCCATTGGAAGGTGATGAGGGAGGTCGAATTGTCAATGTAGCGATGAAAGTAGCAAACTCCTGCCTCCTTATCTCAGCCTCCTCTGCACGTCTCCTGTCATCATCACGTCGACGTTGTTCGGCCTCCTTTTGAAGATACTGAAGTAGCGCGGCCATATCCTCCATCTTACCTGGTTGATTAGTGTCTTTTGTAGCGTGAGAACGTAAATACATCCACTAAAACAGAGCCGGGTCGACCCCTCGATGCTCGTTTAGCAGTTGAGTTCAATACAAACAAGTACAGTGCGTGAAAAGTGAATATTTTCTCTCGACTCCACTGGGCCACGAACTTGTAGCAGTGTGAGTACAGTCCTGTCTGTGTGTAGCCAGGTGCAGGTGGTGTGTGCTCGCGTGAGGCTAGCCGCTAGCTTGCCTCAGGCTAGCCGCTAGCTTGCCTCAGGCAGCCAGGCTGAGGCTCAGTTACCTGCTGGCTATGACGAGGGGAGGACACGCCTTGCTGGCTATCTCGCGTACACACACCTTGGCCGTGAATACGAGAGATTAATACAAACATATGCATAAAAATATCACTGCAATAAATCACTGAGCACTGTCACTTATCACTGTATGCTTGGAGATCACTGTAGACACTACCAACACTGGGTAATGGCGTCCTGGAGGGGACGCTACGCGGCCTCACTGTTATTTCACTCGTCACTATATGCTAGTTACTCACTGCGCCATGTATGTTATTATGTCAAAGGGGTTAACGAAAGATTAGGTTCTTTTCTAGCAATATATTGAGCACGAGGAATACAGTACAGTAGGGTGAAGAACGAATAAACGTGGAGTAATAATCCTGTGTGCCTCAACCCTAAGCTCACGTACTAGCTACTCTATCATTGTCTTTTAGTGACGCGCTGTGTGTGCATTGCGATGGTGGCACGGCGTGTCCTATCAACGGTGTCACTATTCAATATTCCCCAGTTACGTTATATGTGTGTTACTGTATGCAAGTGTTGTGGCTAACTAGTTGCGTACATCCTACACTAACTGACATGTGTAGAATATAATAATAACCCACAGTTTGGGCAGGGTGTTGTCTCTAAACCACCTGCTTCAGATCTCGAGCTTCGACTTGGATGGACTAGAGATTGTGGTGCGTGACTGTTCACCCAGATACCATAGTCTCTAGCCTAGCTAAGTCAAAGCCCGAGATCTGAAGCAGACAGTTTATGGGCGACAGCTCACCCAAACACATCACAATACTACACATACCTTGAACCAATGGAAGTATTGGGTGGGCTGTCGTCCAGAAACTGCCTGCTTCATACCTCGGGCTTCGACTCAGTTGGGCTAGTCACGTTCAATTGTCCTGTCAATTATTGAAATGGTCTTGATAAATCATGTGAAATAAAGCCATTGGTCTGGAATATTGGTTCATAAGATTCACTCAAAGGGTTCACTTTCAATCACCAGAGACAGGACTTTTGATTGTGACTGAACACGGATTGACCAACTGGTATTTTTTCTCTTCACAGACACCACACCACACACGCACACACTTTTCCACATGCACCTTTTTAAGCCCCTTCCACACGAGCAAAAAAAAACTGCGGGCAGACATTGTTACCAATTTTGTAGGTTGGTGGCGGGCACAAGTGGTCAATGGCTGCCAGAGACTGTTTGACCTGGTAACACTGGTAAATAGTGAGAGAATTTCACTGTTATCCGTGCCCGCTGTCTTTTTGCCTCTCGTGTGGAAGGGGCTTTACACACACACACACACACACACACAAAGACATTCATGCACACAAGAGTCTTTATGCACATTTGTACAGTCGGCGGCAAAAGTCCTGTCACCACATCTGCCAAGTCATGAAGTACAGTATGGAAATATAAGCTTCACAAGCACATACATTGAAAGACCAGAGAAGATTCTTAATTTGCCCCCTGGATATTGTTATGCTATTAGGTGAATGCGTTTGTTCTATTATTATCTTTCATGTTATCAACGGTTGAGATAGTATAGGTGGGCCAGAGACCTGAACACACCTCACTCTGAGCCCACTATGAGTCAGATACCACCTCTTTCACAGGTTAAGATTGAGCCTAGTCCCACTTCATTGTGGGCCCAGATAATTCACACTCCCACCTGACCTCTTGCTGACCTATACTATCTCGACGGTTATGTTAAACCGGGGTCACACATAGCCGAACTTGAGGCCGAAAGCATCCCGAAGGGTGTTCGGTTTGTATTTTTAAATCAATCGGGCAATGATTCTGGGTGTTCGGGAAAAGTTTGGAGCCATTAGCAAAAATTTGGAATTGAATTGGAAAGTTTTCCGAATATTTGGTGCCGCACGAAACTCTCAGAACCATTTCGGGATAGCCAAAAATTCGGACCGAGATCGGGATATATTCGAAAACTATTCGGAAATACTACGGAACATTCGGTATGGCATCTGTTTGCATTCTGTTGCTATTCGGTTTGAATTCTGGCCGTTGGAGCTGTCAAAATTCGGTATAGATTCGGGATCACTTCGGTATTACTTTGGAAACACTTCAGTATTGCTTTGGAATTGCTATTCGGTTTGATTTCGGAACGGAAAAAAAAACGTTAAATTTTGAATTTCAAACTTCGGTTTCAATTCGGAACGACTTCGGTTTGCAATCGGAAACTATTTGGTATGCATTCGAAAGTGCGTTTCGAATGCATACCGAATACATACCAACGAAAACTTGACTTTGAAAAAGTTCACCGAACATGCCTGAAATAAAACCGAAGTCACTTCGGGATGAATTCGGAAGCAAATCGGCTATGTGTGGCCCAGGCTTTATCCTTCAGGAATTGTTGAGTGAGGCGACACAAGTTTTGCCGCCGACTGTACACTAGAATACAATAGTCTGTAGCCCACCTAAGTCGAATCCCAAGATCTGAAGCAAGTAATTTCTGGACGACAGCCTACCCAAATCCTCCTTTGGTTCGAAATGTGTGTGGCCTCGTGAATGCTTGCATGGGCTGTCATCCAGAAACCGTCTTCTTTAGAACTCGTGTTTCATCTCAGGTGGGCTAGGGATTGGGTGCGAATGTACAGGTTCATCGTCTTAATGACCATTATAAGTCGAGAGGCATTAAAATCCAATAACTGAACCAACGCAGAAAGTGAATGAAAACAAGGATCAGAGACTATATGGATACGTCAGTAAGGTTCGGGACACGGGCACTTTGTGGTCACCATGCAAGGACGGCACCAAACATCCTTGTGTGGTTGTTAACGGTGATTTGCGGTTTAACTGAGGGACATAGCTGAGTCACCCGTGTGTACAGGTGGCATTAGTACCGAGACGACAGCCCCAGTGGCAGCCATATTGAAACCCGATAAAAGCAGGAAAATAAGCTGGCCACCGAGTGACCACATGTGGTCTGTGTGTAATTGTCCAAAACACAAATCGCCACCTCGCTTGGCAAGGATCCACGTCTCCTCACCACAGGCACTGATGCATTTCTCGTGTGTACAGGTTCACTTCAAAACAATGGAAACTTATGAGACGACATGTCTTCCTTGAGTGGCAACCACAAAGTGCCCATGTGTCCCAGGGCTAAAACATCATCAATTTAGCCCCTCCCCCAACAGTGACGTCACAGGCCCATCTGGTGATGACTGCCAGCCACGGCTCATACACAATACCATTTAAAGGAAGTTTCTCTTGTTGGTGAATAGAAAGGCTACAGATTCTTCCTAACTGTGCCAGAAAACAGATGCCCTCAATGGTATTAATAAGGGATATGTTTTGTGGCATAGTTTGGAGGAATCACAGATCTTCCAATTCACCAACAAAAGAATCTCTCCTTAAGGGGTCCGTCTCTGCAAGGGACAAAGACTAGAGATAATTTTCATTTTGCTAATAATTTATAAAGGGTAAGTTATTTTTAGTGCCTTCACAATGATAATGAAAGAAATATCCAGCATACTGATTAATTTGACAAACTGGTGATGGTCGTTGCATCGTACGACTGGCTGAGCTACCTTCCCTCCATCCTCCACTTCCCTACAATCTATCCAATTTTCTGAACTGTATTTCAGTAATATTTCCTCCAATCTTTCTCTTCATTTCCTCCGTCCCTCACTTCTCTACTTTCCTCCAGTCCTTACCTAAATATGATTGATTGAATTGAGAGAGAGAGAGTCAACATTCTCCATGTACAATTATGTACCACACACATTGTATATTTATGTATATTGTATGTTTTGTATTTTGCTCTCTCTGTGTACATGTCATTACTACAAATATGTTTTTACATGGTCAAATAATTTTTTCTCTCATATTGGGGGAAGGGGAGTACTGTAGCAGAGGGCTAGCATGCTTCCCTCTGTGACGCTGTCACGCAGCTGGCCAGCCACCTATGCACGCAGGTGAATCTGGCGGCTGGCCGCTATATAAGGACCTGCAGTGACCCGGTCGGGGTCACTCCTGTACAGCCACTACCAGGACTCACCTCTCCCACTGCCTGCTGCTATCACTGACCTACCTACCCAGACGACGCTGCACTCTCCTGCACCAATTCCAGAGCAGCCGCCATGGCCTCCTGCAGTCCAGCCACCCCTGTACACCCGCCACGTGGTGCCCGCCTTCACCTGCTACTTCTACCCTCACCTCCTCACCTAGTCCAGGCCAGAGTGTACCATTTCCTGCTGTGTGTTATACCTAATATATTACTACTGTGTTCTCCCTGTGAGTTTGATCACCCCAAATAGTAACCTACTCAAGTTGTTACACTACCATAGTTTACTGGGATGCTCCCCAACCACACTGTGAGGTAGTTCCATTATTACCATAGTTTCTTAGGATGCTCCCAACCACACTGTCAGGTAGTTTCATTATTACCATGGTTTGCTAGGATGCTTCCCAACCACACTGTTATACGATTTACAATACATACAGAACTGTACAGAATTTGTGTGTGTGTGTGTGTGTGTATATTCAAATCATACATACATATTTACTCTCCAAATCTAGTAATCTACAGTTCAACTCTCGTATTGAATAAAGCCATTCAGCTCCATATGTGGCATTATTGTTTTACTACACTACCAAATAACTTCCTGAGCTGCCGTGAGTTGCTGCGGAAAAAAAAAAACAATCAGCCCATAATTTGGTAAGCAAAACAAATATTAGCAAGTCCCGTCTATATCTCGTATTTGCATTACTGATACTGTAGTGAAGCGAGCCCACACGCATCTCGTGCATCATTTGTCTACCCCGCTGGTGGCACCACCTGCCCGCTCACCAGCCGGTCCCCTCAAGTACGGCTGTGCAGGGCCTCACTCTGCTCCAGACCAGCCAAGGACCACAACCTCTCCTGCGTGCCTGCTGCTGCCTCGTCTCGCCTCACTCACCTCTACTGTAACTCGCTTGCATGACAGTGACCTGCTCAAGTTACCTCGTGTGTGCTCGCTCCACTACCACGTGCTCTCTACCCATCCACATACAAGATGCACTCACTTCCCGTGCTGCTGTCCATCGGCTACGTCTAATGTCTGCTCTGTTGCAAGATGATGACGATGATGCAGAGGTGATAACTGAGGAGGAGTTGCGACGTGCTCTCTCTCGGGGTAGAGCTTCTTCCCCCGGTGATGATGGTATTACTTATGCTGTGCTGCGCCTACTTCAACAAGTTCCTGGGAACCCTCTACTTCTACTGTACAATCTTTGTCTTCGTGATGGTTGTGTACCACGAGCCTGGACCAGCAGCACAATAATACCCATCCCTAAGCCCGGCACTGCAAAGTTCAGGCCTATTTCCCTGACTTCCTGTTTTTGTAAAGTTATGGAGAGAATCTTACTCAATCGTCTCATGTACAGACTGGAAGATCGCCTTTCTCCATGGCTGTTTGGTTTCCTTCCCCAGCGGAGCACACACCACTGCCTAGTCGACCTGTACACTCGCCTTAACAGGGACAGTGTGGTGGCCTTCATTGACCTTCGAAGTGCCTTCGATGTTGCTAATAGAGACGTCATTTTGGATCAACCGGTTGACTTTGGGATAAAGGGTAATCTATTACGGTGGATTCGGGGCTACCTGAGTAACAGGACCTCCCGTGTGTTTTTCAGTGGTGCGCTCAGTCCTTTGCGCAGTTTTCATCTTGGTACTCCTCAAGGGGGTGTTCTCAGCCCATTGTTATTTAATATTCTGATGCATCGGCTGCTCACTTCTCTCCCTGATATATCTGGAACTACAATTACGTGCTATGCTGATGATATCTGTGTTCATTCTACCTCACCAAGGGATCTCCAGCGGTTTCTTGACTCCTTCTCTGTGTCCTCCTCTCACTGTGGCATTATTGTCTCCCCAGATAAGAGCAGAATATTCACCTGCCGCCTTCCTCAAGCTCGGCCAGTGTTCACCATAGGAAGGACTGTTATTCCCATGTGTTCCCAGTATTGCTACCTAGGCGCACCAGTCAATATTTGGCCAATTATCCCTGCCAGACCTCAAGACCATCCCATTGTCCAGGACTTATTGGGTCGTCTCCAGCGCCGACTTACGCCACTTCAATGGCTCACTAACAACTCCTCGGGCATCTCCATCCCAGGAGCCAAGACTATCTATATTGCTTTTATCCGTTCAGTTGTTGATTACCTCTCCCCTGCTCTGATTCAACTTCCCAGGGCTACTCTTAAAACTTTAGAAAAATTTCAGAATAGAGCAATGAGAATAATTCTCGGTTGTCAAATGTCAACAAGGATAGTGAATATGCAGCGTGAGTTGCGTCTTCCCCCGTTAGTGGAGAGAATTTATTCGAATGTTACTTGCTTCACTGTCAAGTGCCTCCATTTACCACATCTTTCACCCCATTACTCTCAGTTAGTCAGGACTTCTCTTAGACCAAACTACCCGGTCCCTCCCATACTGCCTGCTGGAGGTACTCTTATAAGGTCTGTTTCCTCTATGCTCCGTAGTCTTAATATAGATATAATGGTGGCCGACGTCCCCCCAGGACCCCCTCCGTGGATGCTACCAACACCTGATGTGAGCTTCACACCTACTTCCAATTCGGAACTGCCTTCTCTACAGCGGCAGTTGGATCTGGAACACATAGAAACAGTGACGTCCTTCATCACAGATCCATACTGCCTCTACACTGATGGCTCATTGCAAGTGGATGGTGCAGCAGGTTGTGCCATTTTCTCACCTGACATGGAGTCACCTCCAGGGGGCTGGGTTGGCCGTCGTCTCTGTAACCACTCTAGCTCAACATTGTGTGAACTGTATGCCATTCTGGATGCTGTTAGTCTTGTTTGTCAACGTGGAGTGAATGCTGCCATTTTTTGTGACTCCAGACCTGCCCTTCATTCTCTCTCTAGTGTTCAGCCCACACACTCTACTGTTGTTCAGCAGATTTTATCGTTTTTGCCCTTATTGCGTCATCGTAACTTGACTGTCAAATTTTTATGGGTGCCATCCCATGTAGGTTTACGTCACAATGGTACAGTTGACAGACTCGCAATGGAAGCCTCCCATCTGCCTCCTCGTAGTGTTGGACGTCTTCTCCCTGACATGTTACCTCTCTAAAGTCCGCTCCGCCACTCTCCTCCCTGTACGGCGACGCAGGGATGCAGAGAGGCCCTTCAGCATCTCCATCACACATTATGAGTCTGTCTGCCGTCACAAATATTCCTACCGTCGTCGAGGCCTCATGGTTCGGAGGCACAATGTAGTCTCTGCTCGTTTGAGGCTTGGCTACCGGCCACCGTGGCAGGTTGCTAGGATGCAGGGTGAGCCTCCCTTCACTGAGTGTCGCTTGTGTCGAGTACCTCGTGCTAACACTGTAGAACACTATTGCCTGGCCTGCCCCACTGTCCGACACTTGCTGCCCCGGGGCCTGCCACTTGATGTGGTTTGTCGACACCTGCTGAACCACCAGGTTCTGGAGGAACTTCTGGTACGCCACCCTCGTTTTTGTGGATTTAAGTAGGTCATAGTGTAAATATTTTTCTGTATGCTTGTGCTCCATTCTGTTATGTTTTCGTGATGTGAGTGCGTGTGTGTGTGTGCGTGGTTGTAGTCATTGTATTCTCATGGGTCCCGCCTACCCGTATGTATTGTTGCCTACCTGTTGATTGACGCTACGGCCCAATTAATTAAAAAAAAAAAAAATGTGTTGCTGTGGCAGGGGGAAGTGTTGTCACCTTCTCAGTACTCAGGGACCACACCTACCACTCCTAAGGCTGGGGGGAATCATGTACACTCGTGATACATAATTTCTGACCAGAGTGTGAGGAGCAGAAAGCTTTGAATCACCTGGTATTGCTCATTTCCCCACCCAGTACACCTATAGAGGCTGAGTTCGAATGCAGCAGGGTATGTGTGTGTGGTGCCTGCCGTTTGTTTCTGGTCAGAAATTGCGTATCACGAGTGTACAGTCGCGCACCACAATCCAATCCCTAGACCACCTGAGTCGAAGTCCGAGATCTGAAGCAGGCGGTTTCTGGACGACAGCCCACCCAAACCATCATGAGTCCAAACACATTTTCAAACAAATTAAGGCTTTGGGTGGGCTGTCGTCCAGAAACAACCTGCTCTAGATCTCGGGCTTCAAGTCAGGTGGGCTAGGAATTGTGGTGCGCGAGTGTAGGCCTACAGTCACTAGTATAAGTTGGCTTCATTTCCACCTCTGTATGAATTAGCTGTAGTGATGTAATAATACAATTTTAATACAGAGATGACAGATATAGTTCTCATATGGTAAATTACGTATGTTGGAATAAAAACGGGGTATAACCACACTCCTAACTCATCCCTAACTAACTTTCACCAAACTCCTGTTATTTGATCTTATTTGATCTTTTTTGTTTTCTAGAATCATGTATTAATACTCCTCAGCCTTTATACCCACTCAAATGCCCCTCAACCCCCCCCCCAAAAAAAAAATCAATAAATTTGTCAAAATATAATATTTGAGATGTCCCTATGATCCTAATCCGTTTTCTCTAGTATCAGTTAATACCACTAGAGAAAACGTAAACTAAGAGGGGTTACCCCAGCAAATGTACATGAGTAACAAATTTATTTTGTTTCTTTTCATATTTTCCACATTCAAAAACTAACTACGATAAGAGGTTTTGTAGGAATTCTATGCAACTTTGCACACTTGATGTTTGAATATAGAAATATATAACTAATCATCAGTTCCATCCAAAAGTGATTACTTTTTTTTTAGCAAATATTTATTTTGACAATTTATATCACTAAAACTTCAGGATATTCATTTTCCAAGTTAAGGATTATTATGGAGCAGTTTTATTGATATAGACTACGCGATATTCCACATAAATTTCTATAACTTTCACACAGTTATTTTTTTTTTTTTTTCATATTGTAGTGAATCAAGCAAGCTGTACATGGACTCTCAGACTGCGCTTCTCTATTCTCACTTGACCCAGCCGCTTTCCCGCTCCCTTTTTCCCGCCTTGAAACCTTCCCACACAGTTGACTCAGTTGACTCCTGGCTCCAGACACGCGAACACCTCTCCACTCTCCACTCTCGCTACTCTGAGCCAAACACACTCACACACCACGCTACTTGATTCACCACAACCTGTTACCCAAGTGTTACCTACCAATAAACTACCTTGTACTGCACAGCGCGTCTTCAATCATCCTGGGTGATAACGTCCCATATCGTTATAATATATTCAGGTTTTGTTTTTTGTTTTTTTAACAATTACAAAAAAAATTGGTCAGAATATGTAAAACATTCCGTGGGAAACGATGGTAATAATATCTAGCCTCTAAAACCTACGGGGAAGCGAAAAAGGTCTAGCAGTGTGGTTCCTCCTTGTACATGAGTTCGACGTGAATTTCTGCTGCCGGCTGTACAGTTGCCTCAAGGTATTCCTTTACCCCCACTTTTGTGTCTGGAGTTGATGTGGCAGCGTAGCAATACTAGAGTCACATTTATGAATGAGACCAATCTCCCTGTTGAATCATATTTACGGATAACACAATGAATCGCTGTTTCGTATTCTTCAATGTTAATAATGTATAAGATGTGATATTATGCTGTATTAAATGTGATCCGAATATGTCCAGCGATGCCACATGCACTCAACAGTCACCGCAGGGGGAAAAAGAAATATCTTGGGGCAACTGTACATCATCTATATACAGTACACTCGTGATATATAATTTCTGACTAGAGTATGAGGAGCAGAAAGCTTCGAATCGCCTGCTATAGCTCATTTCCCCACCCAGTACACTTATAGGGGCTGAGTTCGAATGCTGGGTGTGTGTGTGTGGTGCCTGCCGTTTGTCTCTGGTCAGAAATTACGTATCACGAGTGTACACTTGCGGTCAGAAGTTGTGTTCTGATCCCTTGCCATGATAAATCGCAACTAGCCGAGCTTTTGTCTACATCTCTAGGAAGCGTCAGGACATCATTGATAGAGTGAAGGCTGGTGAATTTTTATCTCTACCTCTCATTCTTGAAGACTCACCCGAGAGGCCTCATAAGTTCCCCAGCTACATCCTCACCCGTTTTTCTATTGATGTTGACCCGAAACTTGCCAAAGGATACCCTGGTGTGTACTCTGCCCGTCGTTTTTTCGAAGATGGTTCCCCCATTAGCCGTATTGTTGTTGTCTGGAGTCAACCTGATCCACAGTCTCGCTCCAGAAGAGGTGGAGTGTGGACGTACTCGTGGCGCTCTGCCTCCATTCTCGTTTGTGTTGTTGTTTGTGTTGTTTTGGAGCTCTTGTTTGTGTTTTTTGTGTTGTTTGTGAGTTCTTGTTTGTGTGTTGTTGTTTCTGTGGTGTTGCTGGTGTTGTTTGTCTGATGTGGTTCTGTGTATAGTTTTGTTGTGATTGTCTGTGTGTGTGTGTCCCTGGCTGATTGAGTGTTTAGTTGTTTGTGTTGTTGTTTGCTTTCCATCTAGGCCTTGCCTGGCCTGATGGAGAGTGCGGATTCCTGCTTGGAGGCCGAC
Organism: Petrolisthes cinctipes; assembly: GCA_033782935.1. NCBI lineage: Eukaryota > Metazoa > Arthropoda > Malacostraca > Decapoda > Porcellanidae > Petrolisthes > Petrolisthes cinctipes. The sequence continues at coordinate 145,576 of JAWQEG010000857.1, forward strand.
TTGGCAATGTCGGAGGAAGACGAGTCTCCAATTGAGGATCACGGGCCTGAGCTGCCTTCTCGCAACCCTCCCCCCCTCTCCTTGGTCACTCCGCAGCTCAGGTTGCAGCCGTCCACCTCCTCAACCTCTACCAAGCGACCTGTTGATGCCTCGTCCGACTCCTCGCAGGATTCCGATGGTGTGGACTGTTTACCTCCAGCTGCCAAGACTGCCAAGGGTGCTTCAGCTGTGCACGACGTACCTTCTCTGCCTCACCCTGGTGTTTCTTCTTTGTATACCAACTCCTTGCCCTCGTCCAACCTTCCTGCTTTTGCCCCGAGAGATGCCTATGTCAAACTCTCCTTCTCTGGAAACCCATCTACAGACACAAAGCTGCGTTGGTTGTCTGATGTCAACAGGGCCTTCCAGTTGCAGCGTGAACTGGCTGAAGTCAAGATGGCTGCTGTCACCTCCCGGTTTGTCTACATCTCTAGGAAGTGTCAGGACATCATTGATAGAGTGAAGGCTGGTGAATTTTTATCTCTGCCTCTCATTCTTGAAGACTCACCTGAGAGGCCTCGTAAGTTCCCCAGCTACATCCTCACCCGTTTTCCTATTGATGTTGACCCGAAACTTGCCAAAGGATACCCTGGTGTGTAATTTGCCCGTCGTTTTTTCCAAGATGGTTTCCCCATTAGCCGTATTGTTGTTGTCTGGAGTCAACCCGATCCACCTCCAAATGAGATTTCCTTTGATTTCCTCCCTTGTCTTCCACCGTGTGAGGTGAGGAAACTTCATAATGACCAGCCTTGGTGCTACAGGTGCTGGGGAGTTGGGCATATCTCCCGGTACTGTTCTGCCAGGCCGAAGTGTGCATGGTGTGAGGCCGACCATGATTCCAAGATGTGTCCTGTCAGGGGTGAACCATCACATCCTGCTTCCTCCACCTCCTGAAGATATGTCTCGATGGAAGTGTCCATGATGCCTTCAGCCAGGGGTTAACGTGTGGCATGGATGTACTCGACGTAAGGTCCAGGCTCGTGTCTCTACTATTGCTCCGCCTCCACCACCTCCACCACCACCTCCCCAGTCTGCTCCTCCTACCAGCCCTGCCTCACCTCCAGACCTGGCCCTCCGCAAGTCTGTTGCTACCCTCATGGCACGATGTACGGATCTCGAAAACCGCTTTTCTGCCCTTGAAGCCAGGATTGATGAGCTGGTTGCCGCTAAGGCTGCCAATGACTCCAAACTCTCCACCTTGGTCGAGGCTCAGCAGGCCATCATCTCAACTGTCACTACCCTTACCGAAAAGATGGATACTGTTGCATCTCGCCTTGAAAAGTTTTTCGAGTCAGTCCCTTCTCCTGGTCCATCTTCTTCTCCAGGTCGCTCATCTGCCCCCACTCACCGGACTTCTACCTCCAAATACAGAGTTCGCTAGTGATTGCCGGCTGGATGTCATCTCCTGGAATGTATAAGGCATCACCAGTTATGCTAAGCTCACTCAACTCAAGGCCTATGTTTTTCGTCATCATCCCAGTGTTATTTTTCTCCAGGAAGCATTTCCAGGACGGCCGCTCACTGCTGGGCAAGCTCCTCCCCTCTCAGGTTATGTGCCATATGTTCATCTGGTAAGGAATGGTCTCCTGACTTACATACATAGCTCCTTGCCACATCGCCTTCTTCGTACCTCCACTGATCCTGACATGACCTTTCAGCTATTTGAGGTTCTACCTGGGAATGGAGTACTCCAACTATGTAATGTCTATTCTGCCCCAGCTAGACTCACTCTTGAGGCTCTTCCTTCTCCAACAGTGGGTGGTATGGTGTATATGGGAGATTTTAATGCTCGGCATTCTGATTTGGGTGATGGTACTGGCTCTATTAATCGTAATGGTGTTCATCTCCTTTCATACATCCGCAAGTATCATCTGACACACTGGGACACTGTCGGTGCCACTCATTGCCGGGGAGGTACTCTGGATTACATCCTCTCGTCTGGCCTGATAGCATCTCAGGTCCTGTGCTCCTCCGTGCCAGACTTATTCTCTGATCACATTGCTTTTCGGTTTCATTATTCTCTAACTGCTGGGTCAGGTGCTTCAGCCACTCGTTTGCGTATTGCTGTGCCCCCTAAATATTGCCCGACTTACATCTTATTTATGGCCCATGTATTCCCTACATTTGACATATCATCAGCTGAACAGTTGTACTCTGATCTTGTATCTGCTACTCATGACTTTTATAGGCTATACGTCTCCCGGCCACACCTCCAGCATCGCCATACTGCCCACTCCTGGACGCTGGATGCATGTATACAAGAGGCAAAGGAGGAGGCTGAACGTGATGGCCTATTGTTTCAAGCCAACCCAACCCCTGACCTGCTCCATCGTTACCAGATGTCTAGGGACACTTTAGTTGCCCTGCAGGATTGTGCTCACACTGAGTCTTGGTAGCGGTTCACGGACAGCATCAACCAGCAAACAAGTGTGGCTTCTATGTGGCACCTCATCCGTCGGGTTGTTAAAAAGACACCGGCTACTGCTCGTCATCACACTCCTGCCGACTATGCCAAACAACTTGTCGATGCTTGGTCAGAACAATCTACCCCAGCCAGTCTACCCATCCACATACAAGATGCACTCGCTTCCCGTGCTGCTGTCCATCGGCTACGTCTAATGTCTGCTCTGTTACAAGATGATGACGATGATGCAGAGGAGATAACTGAGGAGGAGTTGCGCCGTGCTCTCTCTCGGGGTAGAGCTTCTTCCCCTGGTGATGATGGTATTACTTATGCTGTGCTGCGCCTACTTCAACAAGTTCCTGGGAACCCTCTACTTCGAATGTACAATCTTTGTCTTCGTGACGGTTGTGTACCACGAGCCTGGACCAGCAGCACAATAATACCCATCCCTAAGCCCGGCACTGCGAAGTTCAGGCCTATTTCCCTTACTTCCTGTTTCTGTAAGGATATGGAGAGAATCTTACTCAATCGTCTCATGTACAGACTGCAGGATAGCCTTTCTCCATGGCTGATGGTTTCCTTCCCCAATGGAGCACACATCACTGCCTAGTCGACCTGTACTCTCGCCTTTCCAGGGACAGTGTGGTGGCCTTCATTGACCTTCGAAGTGCCTTCAATGTTGCTAATAGAGACGTCATTTTGGATCAACTGGTTGACTTTGGGAAAAAGGGTAATCTACTACGGTGGATTCGGGGCTACCTGAGTAACAGGACCTCCCGTGTGTTTTTCAGTGGTGCACTCAGTCCATTGCGCAGTTTTCATCTTGGTACACCTCAAGGTGGTGTTCTCAGCCCATTGTTATTTAATATTCTGATGCATCGGTTGCTCACTTCTCTCCCTGATATTCCTGGAACTACAATTACATGCTATGCTGATGATATCTGTGTTCATTCTACCTCACCAAGGGATCTCCAGCGGTTTCTTGACTCCTTCTCTGTGGTCTCCTCTCACTGTGGCATTATTGTCTCCCCAGATAAGAGCAGAATATTCACCTGCCGCCTTCCTCAAGCTCAGCCAGTGTTCACCATTGGAGGGACTGTCATTCCCATGTGTTCCCAGTACTGCTACCTGGGTGCGCCAGTCAATATTTGGCCGATTGTCCCTGCCAGACCTCAAGACTATCCCATTGTCCAGGACTTATTGGGTCGTCTCCAGCGCTGACTTACACCACTTCAATGGCTATCTAACAACTCCTCGGGCATCTCCATCCCAGTAGCCAGGACCATCTATATTGCTTTTATCAATTCAGTTGTTGATTACCTTTCCCCTGCTTTGATTCAACTTCCTAGGGTTACTCTGGAAACTTTAGAAAAATTTCAGAATAGAGCAATGAGAATAATTCTCGGCTGTCCAATGTCGACAAGGATAGTGAACATGCAGCGTGAGTTGCGTCTTCCCCTATTAATCGAGAGAATTTATTGTAATGTTACTTGCTTCACTGTCAAGTGCCTCCATTTCCCACATCTTTCACCCCATTACTCTCAGTTAGTCAGGACTTCTCTTAGACCAAACTACCCGGTCCGTCCCATACTGCCTGCTGGACGTACTCTTATAAGGTCTGTTTCCTCTGTGCTCCGTGGTCTTAATATAGATATAATGGTTGCAGACGTCCCCCCAGGGCCCCCTCCATGGATGCTACCAACACCTGATGTGAGCTTTACACCTACTTCCAAGTCGGAGCTGCCTTCTCTACAGCGGCAGTTGGCTCTGGAACACATAGAAACAGTGACTTCCTCCATCACAGATCCATACTGCCTCTACACTGATGGCTCATTGCAGGTGGATGGTGCAACAGGTTGTGCTGTTTTCTCACCTGACCTGGAGTCACCTCCAGGGGGCTGGGTTGGCCGTCGTCTCTGTAACCACTCTAGCCCAACATTGTGTGAACTGTATGCCATTCTGGATGCTGTTAGTGTTGTTTGTCAACGTGGAGTGAATGCTGCCATTTTATGTGACTCCAAACCTGCCCTTCATTCCCTCTCTAGTGTTCAGCCCACACACTCTACTGTTGTTCAGCAGATTTTATCGTTTTTGTCCTTATTGCGTCATCGTAACTTGACTGTCCCATGTAGGTTTACATCACAATGGTACAGTTGACATACTCGCAAAGGAAGCCTGCCATCTGCCTGCTCGTGGTGCTGGACGTCCTCTCTCCCTGACATGTTACCTCTCTAAAGTCCGCTCCGCCACTCTCCTCCCTGTACGGCAACACAGGGATGCAGAGAGGCCCTTCAGCATCTCCATCACCCATTACGAGTCTGTCTGCCATCACAAATATTCCTACCGTCGTCGAGGTCTCATGGTTCGAAGGCACAATGTAGTCTCTGCTCGTTTGAGGCTTGGCTACCGGCCACCATGGCAGGTTGCTGGGATGCAGGGTGAGCCTCCCTTCACTGAGTGTCGCTTGTGTCGAGCACCTCGTGCTAACACTATAGAGCACTATTGCCTAGCCTGCCCCACTGTCCAACACTTGCTGCCCCAGGGCCTGCCACTTGATGTGGTTTGTCGACACCTGCTGAACTATCAGGTTCTGGAGGAACTTCTGGTGCGCCACCCTCGTTTTGGTGGATTTAAGTAGGTCATGATGTAAATATTTGTCTGTATGCTTGTGCTTCATTCTGTTATGTTTTCGTGATGTGTGTGTGTGTGTGCGCATGTGTGTGTGTGTATGTGTGGTTGTAGTCATTGTATTCTCATGGGTCCCGCCTACCCGTATGTATTGTTGCCTGCCTGTTGATTGACGCTACGCCGCAATTAATAAAAAAAAAAAAAAAATAGGGAGATGCACCATTGTTCGAACCTTAAAATTAGGCTGTTTGCGATTCATTTTGACAGAGGATCGGGACACAACTTCTGACCGCGAGTGTACCTCTTTGCCAGGGTCAGTCAGTCAGTCTGTATTTTGTGGAGAATTGGTTAGAAAAGTGTGTGTGTGGTCTGGAGATGGTTTGGGTGGGCTGTCGTCCAGAGACCTCTTGCTTCTGATCTCGGGCTTCGACTCCTGTGGGCTAGGGATTGTGGGTGTGTGAGTGTACTGATGGACACAGTAATTTGTGGTACAGATGTGGAAAATGCTCAGCTTCTCTCAGTATGAAATTCCTTAGACACCAAAAAGATAATTATACTGTACCAGAGGCAGAAACTATGATTGATTGATTGATATTAGGCTCTGCATCAGCGAGGTCATATGTCGCCCGAGGAAGAAGGTGATTGAGAGGTGGGACAGTAAGCACAAAAGAGTAAAAGATGAAAATAAAAAGGACAGTTGGAGAAGTGAAAAGGCCCCAATTTAAAAAGAAAAATGTTATGTTTGATGGCAATGATAAGCAAATACTGGACAAAAGTCACTGGTTACTGGAGAGGGACAACAAGCATCGTCCACCTAGGCTGTAACACAAATTCCTGTGTTCAACTGTACATAATGTCAGGTGTCTGTTAAAATATCAATCATTAGACGATAATTTTGTGTAAACTTGTGATGATTTCTGATTTTGCCTGTATTCATATTATTGTTGTAATTGTCTCATAATCATATATATATTTTTTTTTTGTGCAAATCATCATGATAATAATAATATTATTATTTTTTTTTATTTACCAATTACAGTACTGTATTTATGTTTCAATTCTATGTTTATTTAAATGTGTATTTGTCTGTTTTTTTTGTTACTGGAGGTTAGGTATTTTATTTACACTCCTACATCTTCACTATTGTCAAATCAGATGTCTGTTTTGGCAGGGCCTACTCCATCCATTTATTTTTAATACTACTCTGAAGGGCAATGGGTGTGAGGGAACAACTGCCAATCCGTCCCCGTCCCACCAGGGTAATACTACTCTGAAGGACAATGGGTGTGAGGGAACAACTGCCAATCCGTCCCCGTCCCACCTGGGTAATACTACTCTGAAGGAGAATGGGTGTGAGGGAACAACTGGCAATCCGTCCCCGTCCCACCAGGGTAATACTACTCTGAAGGGGAATGGGTGTGAGGGAACAACTGCCAATCCGTCCCCGTCCCACCTGGCAAACAAACACCAGCACCCGTATTCACAGAAGCAAAGTTCACTCTTATGGGAGAAGTTTTGTGTTGGTAAATCTGGAGCAACTGAATCCTCCAAACTATTCCAAGCAGCAACAGAACATCATTATTGTTGTTAATTTGGTCTTGTTTCCTGGCATACTTTGGAGGAATCAAGGCACTCCAATGTAACAAAAGGGAATTACCACCTTAACATAATAATGTGTTGGTAAGTGTTTATTCATGGGAAGGACTAATAGGGCCTGGTACTGCTTCAAAATCACAATAACAGCTCATACAAATAGAGTAGCAAAACCATTCACTGCTTCGAAATGAGCCTGAAACATTATGGCGATGTCAGTATTACAAACATACCAACAAGTCCAAACTCTAAGATGTTTTGTGAATACCGGCCCTGGACCTCTTGCTGGTTAAAAACTGAGTATACTAACCATTGTGCCATAGTACACCCATTGGTACTCAGTGCTACATAAACCTTTATTCTCTCATACTTTAAAATAATTATAACATTGATTGATCTTACAGACCTGGAGAGTGACGAGTCACACTTGTACAATTTCACGATGGTACGGCGTAAGCTACAGTGATTGAAGAAGGTACTGATATCATTGTCTTGAGAGGAGGAAGGCGCAGAAGATAGAGATGAAGATGTGGACCCTAAGTTGACCCCCCCAGGCACACCTCAAGGATATGCTGAAGGAACAACATATGTATAAGTACCACCAGTCACACGTCTATCAGAGTGAGGAGGTGAGAACATAAGGCTGAATTTACTGTTACTGTATGGTTGGTCACATGAATTCTTACACAGGCTATATGGAAAGAGAGGGCGTTCATTATTGTGGAAGTACTGCAGTGTGTGTGTGTGTTTACAGTTGGTCACATGAATTCTTACACAGGCTATATGGAAAGAGAGGTCATTATTCTGGAAATCCTGCAATGAATGGTCTACTAAATGACCCTGTGATTAGCAAAACAACAAACTGATTGATTATGTTGTATTGCAGTTACATAGTATTGCTATTCTATATGTTGTAAACCCTCGAAAACAACAGCGTGTGTATCAATTTTTGTGGCCAATAGTACTTACTGTCTATGTCAGTATCTGGTAATGTTAAGGTTTGTTGATCAATGATACTTTTCCAACCGACCCTAGTCATCAACTGTGGCCAGCATTGTCAGGTCTCGAACACACTGCATCCATGTCTTTCTTGGAGTACCAGGCAGGCAGCAACCAGCCACCTCCACTCCAACAACCCTCAACTCTTGTCTCCACATTACTAAACTACCCATTATATTTTGTACACTAAAATCTGTTGTAGAGTGTTTTTTTTTTCAAATTATATTTATTTCAGATTGTATGCAAAAATTTAACAAGTGGTTACAGGAAAAGGAAGATAAGTATCAGACAGAACTACCAATATTGTAAATTGTGAATTTTAACTTTACTTTACAGAGTGCTCAATGTCAAAATGAGGACAGCCTTGACAGCTTCCCAGATAACATGTCTGATGATCTCACACAACCTGCTAACATTGGGAAGGGAGATAGTGGCCGTGGTGAAGCTTCATGCTCAGGTGGGTTACTTAATTAAAGCTGAATGCTAAAAATAAATCTTTAATCCATAAAGATGTGACAACAATGGGCATTGATTAGGTAGAGGTGATGGATGGGTTTGTAATTACAAGAAAATCTGATGGTAAGAGGGAATTATTATAACAATGCTTATTTTAATAGGTCCCATTTTAAGTAGGGGTCAGTTCCTACTGCATTGAGTAATGCTTTAAGTAGTGTTGTGGCTTCTTATCAACTACAGTTCTTTTCTTACTTTTAATAATACTTTAAAATAATAATGTGAAGAGAACACTGTAGCCTGATGGTAAATTTTAGGATGCGAAATGAAACTGCACAAGTTGGAAGTAATGATAAAAATCAGTATTGTATGGTAATATAAATGGAAGCTATACAGTATTTTGCCTCAAACTTCAATGGTGTAACCTTGTGGAGGAGGAACCAGCATAGATAAACATATCTACTTTGACAACTTTGTTAAGAGTTAACCATGTGGTGTTACAAGGTGTGGGTGATAATTATTTACAAACCACTACCAACCAATGTAGAATCGACTCTTAGTAAAGTCATGGTCAAAAGTCCTGCAACCTGGTGAATAAAAACGAACTATTTGGTTGAATCTTATGAACCAATATTGCAGAGACCAACAGCTATAGCTTCGGATCATTTTTCGAAGCCATCTTATTGGAAGGTGTTGCAGGATTATTGACCATGACTGTACATAAAGCTCCTTTCACACACGAGAGGCAGAAAAAACTGCGGGCAGACACTGTTACCAATATTGTGGGTGGTGGCGGGCACAAGTAATAAAAAGCTGCCAGAGACTGTTTGATATGGTAACACTGGTAAAAAGCGAGAGAATTTAACTAGGTTGCCAGTGCCCGCTGTCTTTTTGCCTCTCATGTGGATGGGGCTTTACAGTGCCTTGCTTCCTCCAAAGTTGGTCAGGAAATAAGACCAGATTAACAAATATAAGGGTGGACTATTGCTGAGAAAAGTTTGAAGGAATTCAGTAATCAAAGTGTAAATGTAGTGAACTCATGTTTCCAACTGTACAATTGGCTGTATGCAAGAACCAGTGTGTGTGTTGGCAATGGTGTGGTACAGTCATGGTCAATAGTCCTGCAACACCTTCCAATGAGATGGCTTCGAAAAATGATCCGAAACTATAACTGTTTGTCTGTGCAATATTGGTTCATAAAATTCAATCAAATGGCTCGCTTTTATTCACCAGGTTGCAGGACTTTTGACCATAACTGTACTATACCCACACCATTGACAACACACACACACACAGATGTTCTTGCATATGACCCTCTAAATACTAAACCAGGGATGCACAACTGGCGGCCCTCAAGCAGCCCTCTGGCGTCCCTTAGCTGGAAATAAATGGTAAAAACTAACAACAACAAAGTTTCAACCCAATGTAAAGAAGCTTGTCTATGAATCACAGTGTCAAAAATCTCATTAAGAAGACTGTGTCATGTATGCCAGGTAAGGATTCATCAAGAGTTTTGTAACGTAATGGATAAAGTCATTAAGGAGGAAGTTTTGTGTTGGTATTTCTGGAGCAACTGAATCCTCCAAACTATTCCAAACAACAGAACACCATTTGTTTTTGCTCTTCTGGTCCGGTTTCCTTGCATACTTTGGAGGAATCAAGGCACTCCAATGTTCCAAAAAAGAATTACTACCTTAAGTACTATATTCTTACCATATTAAGCACCTATAATTTCTACATTTTTGCTGAACATAAATCTTGCGGCCCTCAGTGAGTTTTAAGTTTGATCATGTAACCCGAGGAGCCCAAAAGGTTGTGCATCCCTGCACTATACTATTATTAATTATTATTGTATTGGTGGTAAATCTGAAGTAAATGTTTCCCCCAAACTATTCCAAGCAACAACAGGACAACATTATTTTTTGTTATTCCAGTCTTGTTTCCTGACATACTTTGGAGGAATCAAGGCACTCCAATGTACCCAAAGTGCATTACCCAGTCTTCTTGTAATGTATTATTATTATTATTATTATTATTATTTTAAAATATTATAATGATGATTATTATTATCTCAATTTGTGTGTTTAATATTATTATCATTATTATTACACGTGTGGTGTTGGTGACCCAAGATGACCCTACCCATTATCATAGCCACAGCCACAGTGGGAGAGTCTGGACTGCTACACAGCCACAGTGGGAGAGTCTGGACTGCTACACAGCCACAGTGGGAGAGTCTGGACTGCTACACAGCCACAGTGGGAGAGTCTGGACTGCTACACAGACACAGTGGGAGAGTCTGGACTGCTACACAGACACAGTGGGAGAGTCTGGACTGCTACACAGACACAGTGGGAGAGTCTGGACTGCTACACAGACACAGTGGGAGAGTCTGGACTGCTACACAGACACAGTGGGAGAGTCTGGACTGCTACACAGACACAGTGGGAGAGTCCGGACTACAACACAGCTACAGTAGGAAAGAGTCTGGACTGCTACACAACACTTAGGGACTACAACACAGACACAGTAGGAGAGAGTCTGGACTGCTACACAACACTTAGGGACTACAACACAGCTACAGTAGGAGAGAGTCTGGACTGCTACACAACACTTAGGGACTACAACACAGCTACAGTAGGAGAGAGTCTGGACTGCTACACAACACTTAGGGACTACAACACAGACACAGTAGGAGAGAGTCCATACTGCTATACATACCTCTTCATAGAGAAACAAACAAGTAGACTTAAGGTGGTAATTCGTTTTTGATACATTGGAGTGCCTTGATTCCTCCAAAGTATGCTAGGAAACAGGACCAGAAGAGCAAAAATAATGGTGTTCTGTTGCCTGGAATAGTTTGGAGGATTCAGTTGCTCCAGAATTACAAACACAAAACTTCCCCCTTAATGAATGCTATCGCTGTGTGTACACTCGCGGTCAGAAGTTGTGTCCCGTCTCTTGGACATGATGAATCGCAACCAGACGAGTTCGAAGGTTCGAACAACGGTGCACCTTACACCTCCCTCCACACAACATACCATTGTTCGAGCCTTCCAACTTCGCCTGGTTGCGAATCATCGTTCCAGGGGACCAGGACACAACTTCTGACCGCGAGTGTACATGTACCAGTCCTCTAAGGCTTTAACTCGTTCAGGAGCTGATACAGTACCTTAGTCCGAAGTGTAGTCGTAGTAGTTGTTGTTGTTGTTGTGGTTGTTGTGGTATTAGGTAGCGAGCTCGGCGTAGTGGTGTTCTTAGGTAAAGTGACTGCACAAGTTTCTTTAGGCTTAATTTATTTATACATACTTATCTCTATACAGGGAATTATATTTAATGCCTTGTCTGATATGCCTGTGTCTCTCTCTTATGGAGACAGGTTATAGCCCTGGGAGTCAGTTTAGGAAAACCTACATATTAGTTCAACTTCACTGCTTATATACATTCTCTATTGGAAGATGCCAAGTCTATTCAGATATTATTATTACCTTCTTGAAAGGGGTGGAGTATATTTAAGCTCCACCCAATTCTCCTCTCTCTCTCTCTTTCTACTTTCTCTCCCTCTTTCTCTCTCTCCTCCTTTCTCTCCCTCTCTCTCTTGAGTTTAGAGATGACAGTGAGAAATTGGAGGTAAGGAGGTTGGCCCTCTTGTGTTTGTTATGTCAGAAGGTGTTCTGGCTTATTTTGCTTCAAGTGGGGCAGCTGTGGTGTTACCCTCCTCTACAGTACTGTACATACAGTCGGCGGCAGAAGTCGTGTCGCCTCACCTGCTTCACCGAGACGCACGTGTTCATGGACTCGAGAAATACGCATGTTTTCTACACCTAATAATCTCGAGTCTATGAACATAGCGTGCCTCGGTGAAGTAAGTGAGGCGACAGGACTTTTGCCGCCGACTGTACATACAGTATGTTCTTCCACTTTGAGAGGTCCCTTAAATATAATTTTTTTTTTTTTTTCTTAAAAGCTCCTTAAATCTATAAATTATGTTACCGCCCTTCTACCGTTATTCATATTGACTCTTTTATATACAATTATTATTCAAATACAACAATAATCCCAGTTAACCCCTGGTAATGTTAAAAAGTCATTTACTAAGAAATACCCTGTCACTTCGAGTATTAAGCAAATACAGATACTGCAGACCCACCCTTAAATCACTTCTTGTTTCTCTATCCATCTTCTCCTACTTGTATTTTGGGGTCAATGTTTCTGACAGCTCTCTTCCATCTAGTCCTGTCATTCACATCATCCTCAGACAGCTGTTTTTCTCTCAAATCCTCCCTCACATTGTCCATCCACCTCCTCTTGGGCCTTTCTCTCCTTCTCCTGTCCTGTACCTTCCATTTCCATTACTCTTCTTCCTACTTATAGATCTTGTCTCTTCTCATCACATAGCTATATCACTGTAGTGTTCTTTGCTGTACCTTCCATTTCCATTACTCTTCTTCCTACATATAGGTCTTGTCTCTTCTCATCACATAGCTATATCACTGTAGTTTTCTTTCCTGTACCTTCCATTTCCATTACTCTTCTTCCTACATATGTCTCTTCTCATCACATAGCTATATCACTGTAGTCTTCTTTCCTGTACTTTCTTTGATATCTCCAGTACCTTCATAGTTCCTCTTATTCTTTCATGTCTGATGTTATCCATCTTTGTTACTCCACATACACACATTCATCTAAGCATCTTCATCTCTGCTACATCCAATTTTTTCTCCTGTGCTTTCTTCACTGGTCATGTTTCAGCTCCACATATCATTACTGGCCTTACTACCATCTTATACATTCTTCCCTTAAGGGGGGAGTTTTGTGTTGGTAAATCTGGAGCAACTGAATCCTCCAAACTATTCCAAGCAACAGAACACTTATTATTTTTGCTCTTCTGGTCCTGTTTCCTAGCACACTTTGGAGGAATCATGGCACTCCAATGTACCAAAAAAGAATTACCACCTTAACCTTTACATTGATTCTGCCATCACATAGGACTCCTGACATCTTTTTCCAGTTATGCCACCCTGACTGTATGGTATTTCTGCAGTAGTCTTACCTTGCTATATATTGTAAGCCCTCGAGAACAACAGTGTGTGTAAGAATTCTCATGGCCAGTAGTACTCTATATTCCTTCTCACAAATCTTTTCTAATTTTTATGTTTTTACCATCCAAATTAATGAGCATTCATTTTGTATCATCCATCAATTAATTAGGTTGTATTTCGTACTGTTCATAAATTAATTAGGTTGTACTTTGTTACAGAGTTGTGGAGTAACAGGAGTTGTACAAGAGACTTAACCTTCATTGTTTGTTCCATCCATCAACAACAACAACAACAATAACACATCACTATAGGTTACTGTGAGTATTTGTATAGTTACATTGGGCCATATTCAAGAACATTCATGGTGCATACGATGGTGTGGTACCGGTACGATGGCACCATAGAAAAACAGTAGAGCCGTCGTACCAGTACCACACCATTGTCGACTCCACGGATATTCTTGCATACAACCTGTTGTTTTATCTGTGTGTGTGTGTGTGTGTGTGTGTGTGTGTGTGTGTGTGTGTGTGTGTGTAGTAGAGTCATCCAAGAGTTTAAATCCATGTGTGTGTGTATTTAGTAGAGTCATCCAAGAGTTTCTATACAGTACAGTGTTAGTGGTAATTCTGGAGTAACAGATTCCTCCAAACTATACCAAGTAACAGCATCAATAGGACACCAATCTTTTTGTTAATGTATTCTTATTGTTTCCTGATATACTTTGGAGGAATCAAGGCACCAAAAGTATACTTCACCTTAGGTACAGTTGGACACAGGAATTGGTGGTACAGCCCAGGTGAAAGATGCTTGTCTCTCTTTCTTATAACCAGTGACTTTTTTTGTCCGGTATTTGCTTATCGTCAACATCCCACATCATAGTTTCTGCCCCTGGTAAATATTTTTGGTCGTTAAGGACCCTGTGATGGTGTATGAAAAATTGGAGGCTTCTGATTTCTTCTAACCATGCCATTCAACAAGCTCCTTCCATATAGGAGAGAGAGAGAGAGAGAGAGAGAGAGAGAGAGAGAATGTGTGTGTGTGTGTGTGTGTGTAAGAGAGAGAGAGACTTGGAGGCTTCTGATTCCTCCTGATCATGCCACGAAACAAACAAGCCCCATCCATATAGGAGAGAGAGAGAGAGAGAGAGAGAGTGTGTGTGTGTGTGTATGAGAGAGAGAGATACTTGGAGACTTCTGATTCCTTCTAACCATGCCATGAAACAAGCCCCTTCCATATAGGAGAGAGAGAGAGAGAGAGAGAGAGTATGAGAGAGAGATACTTGGAGGCTTCTGATTCCTTCTAACCATGCCATGAAACAAGCCCCTTCCATATAGGAGAGAGAGAGAGAGAGTGTGTATGAGAGAGAGATATTTGGAGGCTTCTGATTCCTCCTGATCATGCCACGAAACATACAAGCTCCTTCCATATAGGTGTGTGTGTTTTGTGGCAGTATTTGAAGGACTCGTTTATCTCCAATTTTCTGACTACATCACACACACACACGAACACACACACAATCTCTCTCTCTCTCACACACACACAATCTCTCTCTCTCTCACACACACAATCTCTCTCTCTCTTACACACACACACACTCTCTCTCTCTTACACACACACACACTCTCTCTCTCACACACACACAGGGTCCCATAGAAGATAGTATAGTCTCCATCTGGTACATTGGAGTATCTTGATTCCTCCAAAGTATGCCAGGAAACAAAAATAATGGTGGGCTGTTGTGGCCTGGAATAGTTTGGAGGAATCAACGTACTTGTGTGTGTGTGTACTGAGAGAGAGGGTGTGTGTGTGTTTACTGAGAGAGAGAGAGAATGTGTGTGTGTGTGTGTACTGAGAGAGAGAGAAAGTAAGAGAATGTGTGTTTGTCTCTCTCTCTTAGGCATCCATTATTCATTACCATACAGACTAAGTCATTAAGATTGTTTGTTAATTAGTTTATAGTATTGCTTATTATTGTTGGTTAATTAGTCTATATCATTAATATTTTTCTATATAATTATTAGGATATTAATATTCTATATAGCGGGTATTTGTATTTCTATTCATATATTCGTCATCATATATTTCCTTTATATATATATATACTAGCTGCTCCGCCGCCCTTCGGGCGGCTAGGAGCCGCTAGCTCCTGCGGAGGGCTGGCGGCCTGCGGCCGCCCTTCCACCGCCCTTCGGGCGGTTTGGAGCAGATCGGGCGGTGGGTGGATAGAAGGAAGGGAAGGAAGGGGGAGAGGGAGGGATGGTTTAGTGGTTAGATAAAATAAATGGGTGGATGGATGAATAGTAATAGAGGTGGGTGGGTGAATAATTGGAGGTATTAGTCGTTTTTAAATGTTTATTATATCAATCTTTCTCCCTCATTCAATAACTCCATCATTCTAATATTAGCATAATTAATAATATTTCCTTCTTTTTCTATTAATAGCGTCACTAAGCATTTTACTGAAGTGCCTCCTGGTAAACGACATTTTTCACGACTCCGGTTGACGACATCACATAGAGATTGTGCTCATCTGCGACTCGACTGCAGCCCACATAGAGTTGACCGTGGGAGAAGACCTGGTCCTTAAGGTTGAGGCCAACTACTTTCAGGGACTGTCCTTGGCTTTTGTTGATTGTCATGGCATAGCTTAGACGAATAGGGAATTGGAGACGTTGGAACTGAATTGGACAATCTGAGGGCCTCAGAGGGATTCTTGGAATGAAGACATCTTCGCCTTTACCTTTGCCAGTCAGGATTGTGGCCTCCACCAGACGTGGCATCATTGTTTTAACTCTTAATCTTGTGCCATTGCAAAGTTTTGGTGGGTTCAGGTTTCTAAGAAGCATTATTGGACATCCCAACTTCAGTTCCAAATTGTGAGGTGGCATCCCTGGTGGATCTAGACTGTTCAGGAATTCTGCTGGGTAGTTGACCACTTGATCATCGTCGGGCACTGTATCAACTGATTTGTACTTCATTGACCTGCCAGGCTGAGCATCCAGAAGTTTTTGGTTGATGTTGTTGACAGCTTCATTCTTTGGAGCTAGGATAGCTCGCTCACAAAGCCAGGCCGTGCTCGTGAAGTGCTGGGCGAAGTTAGGGAACACCTTCATGATGAGGTCATTTTCTGTCTCGATCATTTGTCCGAATGGAAGTTTGATTTGACCATCTGAGGATGGGAGGATTTGACCATTTCCAACCTGAAGAAGTTGGTTGGCAAACTATTTGAGTGGCGTGAGCGGGGAATGGTTCACGTTTTCTCATTTTTAGGGAGGTTTTAGGGGTAACTACTTTATTACTCATGGCGCTGCTGTACGCAAACCAATGAACCTAGGAAACTTTAGTTTACAGATTCTGGTGTGTAAAATCAAGCTCTACAATTCTGTAAGAAAAAATTTACCTAAATGAAACTTTAAAATTGACCGTGTTTTTGCGGAAGGCTGAACTGTGGTATGGTGATTCCGTAGATTTTTCCCCTGTAATTTATTATTATTTCGCTTGCACGTTTCGTTATATGTGGTTTCGTTGTATGACCCCCCCTAAACCTGAACGGGATCAAGACTCACCTACATGCAAATTTTGAGGACACAAAGTTGGACGGTTTAGGCGTGCATCGCGGACACACACACACACACACACACACACACACACGCAGACAGAACCTTGGCTTTATGTATATATATATATATATATATATATATATATATATATATATATATATATATATATGCAGAAAGCTCACTTCACCGTGAGATATAATTGCAGAGTAACCACAGGAGAAACCAAAGGCAGAACAGTAAGTACTTTCGTATATTACATCTTCAGACAGAATGATACAGAGACATGAGATGGAGTATATATATACAGTGGGAAAATGGGAGGAGCTACATTTGGACAAAGGGTCTGATGGAGTGGTAATTCACAATGACGTGAAGAGCAGCATGCTAAGAAAAACCCACTTTTTATAGACAAAAAGTATTTAATATGGACGTTTCGGAGGCAGCTACCTCCCTCTTCAGCAGTACAGAGTTGAATGAAACATGAAAGGAAAAATAAGTAGCTGACAGGGGGAGGGAGGGACAAGGTGTGTTCTGATGACAGACAGACCACACCTCACCTCACCCAACCGACCTGACCTGGCCATTCTTCAGGGACCCGACCCCACATCTGGGAGGGATTTGACCACTAGTGCTCTCATTAATGGATCTAGTTTGAACATACCTTCATTTAAGTTAAAGTTTTTATAGTGCTGTATACATACTGATTCTAATATTCTACGTTTCTTGAAATTGTTGCACTTAATTATCATTTTACCAGAATTCCAATCAATACAGTGGTTGTTGTCATATGCATGGACAAAGTTAGCATTATTTGTGTTACAATTCGTCATATCTCGTTTATGTTCTTTCATTCTAATATCTAAAGATCTCCCAGTTTCACCTATATAAACTAAGTCACAGTCTTTGCAAGGAATTTTGTATACTCCTGCTTGGGGCTGAACAGTGGCATTATTTCTTACAAGAGTGGTTTTGATGCTAGAAGTATATTTGAAGGCTATGTTTTCATCAAGTTCTCTGCTAACTGACTGAATTTTTTCCTGACTTTTTACATAAGGAAGACATAAATAAGGTTTCTTTTCTGACTGACATTTAGGAACATAGAAGGTTTTCCTAGCCTTATAATAAGCTTTTCTGATAAACCAATCAGGATATTTCAAGTAACGGAATATAATCCAAATTTTGTTGCTTTCTACCTCTAAATTTTGGGGGCTACAAATTCTTAATGCTCTGAGAAACAAGGTAGATATGACAGACATTTTGATAGAATCATTATGATAAGAGAAAAAATGAATGTACATATCACAATGAGTGGGTTTCCTATAGACAGTGAAAGTAGGGAAGTCATTAATTTTAGTAACCAAAACATCAAGGAAGGGTAGGGACCCATCAATGTCCCATTCAATTTTGAAATTGATAGATGGAACCAAGTCATTTAATTTGCAAAAGAAATCTTCAAAATTATTGAGACTGTTGGGCCAAAAGGAGAAAATGTCATCTACATACTTATGCCATATTAGATTTGGGGGTGCAATGTTGGATAATAACTCAGTTTCAAAAAATTCCAAATACAAATTACTAAGGATGGGGGATAATGGCGACCCCATAGCATTGCCAAATCGCTGAATGAAGAATTTATCATTAAAAGAAAAAGCATTCGATGAAACACAAAGTTTAATTAATTCAAGGAAGAAAGATATTGGCATACCCAAATCTAAATCATAGTCTGGCATTTTCCTACTTAGAAATTCTAATACATCGTTAAGTGGCACTTTAGTGAAGAGTGAATCTACATCAAAACTTACCATTTTTCCATTAGTTAGGTTTAGAGACTTAATTTTATCAATAAAATGTGAGGAATTTTTAATGTGTGAACTTGAGATGCATCCCACTAATGGTGATAATTTATTGGCTAAGCATTTTGATAATTTGTAGCTAAATGATCCACAGTACGAAACAATGGGGCGAAGAGGAACACCATTCTTATGTGTTTTGGGTAGATCATATATTTTGTGTGGAAGTTTAGTATACAGCACTATAAAAACTTTAACTTAAATGAAGGTATGTTCAAACTAGATCCATTAATGAGAGCACTAGTGGTCAAATCCCTCCCAGATGTGGGGTCGGGTCCCTGAAGAATGGCCAGGTCAGGTCGGTTGGGTGAGGTGAGGTGAGGTGTGGTCTGTCTGTCATCAGAACACACCTTGTCCCTCCCTCCCCCTGTCAGCTACTTATTTTTCCTTTCATGTTTCATTCAACTCTGTACTGCTGAAGAGGGAGGTAGCTGCCTCCGAAACGTCCATATTAAATACTTTTTGTCTATAAAAAGTGGGTTTTTCTTAGCATGGAAGGGTCTGATACCCACCTCACCTCACCTGACCCTAGTCTGGTGGAAACTGCTTCATCACCAATTCGGTTAATAATTTATCACATTTGAAATGGCCATAACTCATATTAACATTATCTTTATATGTGCCTGAGATTAGACATGACTCAATTACATTTCTTTCAAGAAGGTTTGACGATTTAGCTAGAACTTTGGCACCTCCCCAGTTAATGTGATGGTCATAAGTGGCTTTGTGTTGGAATAAACCACTACTTGGCTGAGCTGTCTTAACACTATACCTGTGTTGTGTTATCCTTTTATCTAAGTCTTTCCCTGTCTGTCCTATATAGAATTTATTACATATGTTGCATGGAATCTTGTATA
>JAWQEG010000857.1:170000-192500 GCA_033782935.1 Petrolisthes cinctipes
AGACACTGCACCTTGATATCTTACAACCTGCTGTCGATCACTGAGGAAATCTGCCAACCACGCCACCAAGCCTGGCTCCATCCCAATACCAAGTGCCTTATTTATTATTACATTGTGGTCTACTAGGTCAAATGCCTATTTAAAGTCAATGAAAGTTAGTGTTACTGAGGTCTTCCTTTGCTCTAAGTTCTTATATACAAAGTCAAGTAGGCTAATAAGGCAATGTGTGGTGGAGGATGACTTTATATTGCCAAACTGTTGGTTATCAATGAATTTTTTAATACTAGCTGAGGCCCATTCAAAAACAAAACTTTCACACAAAAGGCTGGGGAGGGGAGTGATAGCAATGGGTCTCAACTGGTCAAAAGATTGGGGATTATTGACTTTAGAGATTGGTGTGACATAAGCTGTCTTCCAATCTGTGGGTACTTTAAACTGACTTATGGATGCGTTGATAATAGAGCAAAGGCAGATGGCAAGCTCAACAGCAAACTCTTTATACAATTAAATAGGAAGGTCAATGGGAGTGGTGGAGCATTTAAGTTTAAATTCTAAAGGTTTCTTGGCGACCTGATACTCTTGGACTCGGGGTGGCTGAGGGGAGGGGAAGTAGGCAGGTAGTTGGGATGGGTCAAACTCGGGTAAGCTTTGACATATGACCGCGAAGTGGTCATTGAGGCGGCCTGCTGTATCCTCACTGGTATGTCCGTTAGTACAAGGGAGGGAGGGTGAGTGTTTACGCATCCCACACACATCTTTAATTTTGCTGTACCACTGGCTGATGTTGGATTCCTTGAGATGTTGTATTTTTGTAGGGTAGTGTGAGGGAGGACGTGTGTGTGTGTGTATATATGTGAAGGAGGACGTGTGTGTGTGTGTGTATATATGTGAGGGAGGACGTGTGTGTGTGTGTTTATATGTGAGGGAGGGTGTGTGTGTGTGTATATATGTGAAGGAGGACGTGTGTGTGTATATATATGTGAGGGAGGGTGTGTGTGTGTATATATGTAAGGGAGGACGTGTGTGTGTGTGTATATATGTGAGGGAGGGTGTGTGTGTGTGTATATATATGTGAGGGAGGACGTGTGTGTGTGTATATATATGTGAGGGAGGACGTGTGTGTGTGTATATATGTGAGGGAGGACGTGTGTGTGTGTATATATGTGAGGGAGGGTGTGTGTGTATATATATGTGAGGGAGGACGTGTGTGTGTGTATATATATGTGAGGGAGGACGTGTGTGTGTATATATATGTGAGGGAGGACGTGTGTGTGTGTGTATATATGTGAGGGAGGACGTGTGTGTGTATATATGTGAGAGAGGACGTGTGTGTGTGTATATATGTGAGGGAGGATGTGTGTGTGTGTATATATGTGAGGGAGGATGTGTGTGTGTGTATATATATAATAATAAAATTAATAATAATAAACGGTTTATTGAGGTTGCAGCCATAAGGCTGAAAATACACAATACATTATATATATGGTTGATGATTGATGAGAATGGTTTTATATATACAACAATGAAAAATGTTATGATGGTGAGACAAATATAGATGTAGTATTATTTGTTGTTAATAATTCTGACCATAGTGGGTACGGGGCTGTTGTCGTAGCGGTCAGTACGTGCCCTTATCGGTGTTAAGATATTGGTATGCCTCGTCGATTGTCGTGGTGGTGGAAGGGAAGGGGGGAGCATATCTCGATGTCTCGGATTTCTTAGCAGTTCTATGCTAAATTGACGCAGAATGTTGTGGTGTACTGTGTCTAGGGAGACCATGCCAAGGGTGATAAGGGCCTCACTGTAGGTAGTATAGTCTGCCCCCAGTATTATACGACAAGCCCTTTTCTGTACACGTTCAAGCTGTTTCTTCTGTGTGATGTTAATGGATGGAAACCAGCTTGGGGAGGCATAGGTGAGCTTGGGGAGTATAAACATATGATATATACTCTTCAGCTCACACTGTGGTGTACCAAGGGACTTTAGCCTTCTTAGCATGTACAGACGGTAAGAGGCGGACTGGGTAGTGGTGGTAATATGATGCTTCCAGTCCAACTTGCTATCCAGCATAATCCCCAGGATTTTGGTTGTATCCACAACCTGGAGTGGGTGTCCCCCAAGTGTGACTGTCGGTGGTGGTACAGGTGTGGTGGATGTGTGCAGATGCATCACCACTGTCTTGTTGTGATTGATACTGACGTTGTTGGCTTCAGTCCAGGCTTGTAGGTTGTCAAGTTGTTGTTGTAGTAGGTGGTAGTCAGGTGCAGTGTTGTCCACTACAACTCCCACAGTGGAGTCATCCACATACTTCCACCGGTGTGTGTCGGTCAGGGCATCATTGATGAGGATTAGGAAACACAGAGGTCCCATCCTGGTCCCTTGAGGCACACCACATTTCAGCGTTTGTGGGAGAGATAATGCACCTTGATATCATACCACCTGCTGTCGATCACTGAGGAAATCTGCCAACCACGCCACCAAGCCTGGCTCCATCCCAATACCAAGTGCCTTATTTATTATAATATTGTGGTCCACTAGGTCAAATGCCTTTTTGAAGTCAATGAAAGTTAGTATTACTGAGGTCTTCCTTTGCTCTAAGTTCTTATATACAAAGTCAAGTAGGCTAATAAGGCAATGTGTGGTGGAGGATGAATTTATATTGCCAAACTGTTGGTTATCAATGAATTTTTTAATACTAGCTGAGGCCCATTCAAAAACAAAACTTTCACACAAAAGGCTGGGGAGGGGAGTGATAGCAATGGGTCTCAACTGGTCGGGGATTATTGACTTTAGAGATTGGTGTGACATAAGCTGTCTTCCAATCTGTGGGTACTTTAAACTGACTTATGGATGCGTTGATAATAGAGCAAAGGCGGATGGCAAGCTCAACAGCAAACTTTTTATACAATTTAATGGGAAGGTCAATGGGAGTGGTGGAGCATTTAAGTTTAAATTCTGAAAGTTTCTTGGCGACCTGATACTCTTGGACTCGGGGTGGCTGAGGGGAGGGGAGGTAGGCAGGTAGTTGGGATGGGTCAAACTCGGGTAAGCTTTGACATATGACCGCGAAGTGGTCATTGAGGTGGCCTGCTGTATCCTCACTGGTATGTCCGTTAGTAAAAGGGAGGGAGGGTGAGTGTTTACGCATCCCACACACATCTTTAATTTTGCTGTACCACTGGCTGATGTTGGATTCCTTGAGATGTTGTATTTTTGTAGGGTAGTGTGAGGGAGGACGTGTGTGTGTGTGTATATATGTGAGGGAGGACGTGTGTGTGTGTTTATATGTGAGGGTGGGTGTGTGTGTGTGTATATATGTGAAGGAGGACGTGTGTGTGTGTATATATATGTGAGGGAGTGTGTGTGTGTGTATATATGTAAGGGAGGACGTGTGTGTGTGTGTATATATGTGAGGGAGGGTGTGTATGTGTGTATATATATGTGAGGGAGGACGTGTGTGTGTGTATATATGTGAGGGAGGACGTGTGTGTGTGTATATATGTGAGGGAGGACGTGTGTGTGTGTATATATGTGAGGGAGGGTGTGTGTGTATATATATGTGAGGGAGGACGTGTGTGTGTGTATATATGTGAGGGAGGGTGTGTGTGTATAAATATGTGAGGGAGGACGTATGTGTGTGTGTATATATGTGAGGGAGGACGTGTGTGTGTGTGTGTATATATGTGAGGGAGGACGTGTGTGTGTGTATATATATGTGAGGGAGGACGTGTGTGTGTATATATATGTGAGGGAGGACGTGTGTGTGTGTGTATATATGTGAGGGAGGACGTGTGTGTGTATATATGTGAGGGAGGACGTGTGTGTGTGTGTATATATGTGAGGGAGGATGTGTGTGTGTGTATATATGTGAGGGAGGATGTGTGTGTGTGTATATATATAATAATAAAATTAATAATAATAAACGGTTTATTGAGGTTGCAGCCATAAGGCTGAAAATACACAATACATTATATATATGGTTGATGATTGATGAGAATGGTTTTATATATACAACAATGAAAAATGTTATGATGGTGAGACAAATATAGATGTAGTATTATTTGTTGTTAATAATTCTGACCATAATGGGTACGGGGCTGTTGTCGTAGCGGTCAGTACGTGCCCTTATCGGTGTTAAGATATTGGTATGCCTCGTCGATTGTCGTGGTGGTGGAAGCGAAGGGGGGAGCATATCTCTATGTCTCGGATTTCTTAGCAGTTCTATGCTAAATCGACGCAGAATATTGTGGTGTACTGTGTCTAGGGAGACCATGCCAAGGGTGATAAGGGCCTCACTGTAGATAGTATAGTCTGCCCCCAGTATTATACGACAAGCCCTTTTCTGTACACGTTCAAGCTGTTTCTTCTGTGTGATGTTAATGGATGGAAACCAGCTTGGGGAGGCATAGGTGAGCTTGGGGAGTATAAACATATGATATATACACTTCAGCTCACACTGTGGTGTACCAAGGGACTTTAGCCTTCTTAGCATGTACAGACGGTAAGAGGCGGACTGGGTAGTGGTGGTAATATGATGCTTCCAGTCCAACTTGCTATCCAGCATAATCCCCAGGATTTTGGTTGTATCCACAACCTGGAGTGGGTGTCCCCCCAGTGTGACTGTCGGTGGTGGTACAGGTGTGGTGGATGTGTGCAGATGCATCACCACTGTCTTGTTGTGATTGATACTGACGTTGTTGGCTTCAGTCCAGGCTTGTAGGTTGTCAAGTTGTTGTTGTAGTAGGTGGTAGTCAGGTGCAGTGTTGTCCACTACAACTCCCACAGTGGAGTCATCCACATACTTCCACCGGTGTGTGTCGGTCAGGGCATCATTGATGAGGATTAGGAAACACAGAGGTCCCATCCTGGTCCCTTGAGGCACACCACATTTCAGCGTTTGTGGGAGAGATAATGCACCTTGATATCTTACCACCTGCTGTCGATCACTGAGGAAATCTGCCAACCACGCCACCAAGCCTGGCTCCATCCCAATACCAAGTGCCTTATTTATTATAATATTGTTTTCCATTAGGTCAAATGCCTTTTTGAAGTCAATGAAAGTTAGTATTACTGAGGTCTTCCTTTGCTCTAAGTTCTTATATACAAAGTCAAGTAGGCTAATAAGGCAATGTGTGGTGGAGGATGAATTTATATTGCCAAACTGTTGGTTATCAATGAATTTTTTAATACTAGCTGAGGCCCATTCAAAAACAAAACTTTCACACAAAAGGCTGGGGAGGGGAGTGATAGCAATGGGTCTCAACTGGTCGGGGATTATTGACTTTAGAGATTGGTGTGACATAAGCTGTCTTCCAATCTGTGGGTACTTTAAACTGACTTATGGATGCGTTGATAATAGAGCAAAGGCGGATGGCAAGCTCAACAGCAAACTCTTTATACAATTTAATAGGAAGGTCAATGGGAGTGGTGGAGCATTTAAGTTTAAATTCTGAAAGTTTCTTGGCGACCTGATACTCTTGGACTCGGGGTGGCTGAGGGGAGGGGAGGTAGGCAGGTAGTTGGGATGGGTCAAACTCGGGTAAGCTTTGACATATGACCGCGAAGTGGTCATTGAGGTGGCCTGCTGTATCCTCACTGGTATGTCCGTTAGTACAAGGGAGGGAGGGTGAGTGTTTACGCATCCCACACACATCTTTAATTTTGCTGTACCACTGGCTGATGTTGGATTCCTTGAGATGTTGTATTTTTGTAGGGTAGTGTGAGGGAGGACGTGTGTGTGTGTGTATATATGTGAGGGAGGAGGTGTGTGTGTGTGTTTATATGTGAGGGAGGGTGTGTGTGTGTATATATGTAAAGGAGGACGTGTGTGTGTGTATATATATGTGAGGGAGGGTGTGTGTGTGTATATATGTAAGGGAGGACGTGTGTGTGTGTATATATGTGAGGGAGGGTGTGTATGTGTGTATATATATGTGAGGGAGGACGTGTGTGTGTGTGTATATATGTGAGGGAGGACGTGTGTATGTGTATATATGTGAGGGAGGACGTGTGTGTGTGTATATATGTGAGGGAGGGTGTGTGTGTATATATATGTGAGGGAGGACGTGTGTGTGTGTATATATGTGAGGGAGGGTGTGTGTGTATATATATGTGAGGGAGGACGTGTGTGTGTGTGTATATATGTGAGGGAGGACGTGTGTGTGTGTGTGTATATATGTGAGGGAGGACGTGTGTGTGTGTATATATATGTGAGGGAGGACGTGTGTGTGTATATATATGTGAGGGAGGACGTGTGTGTGTGTGTATATATGTGAGGGAGGACGTGTGTGTGTATATATGTGAGGGAGGACGTGTGTGTGTGTGTATATATGTGAGGGAGGATGTGTGTGTGTGTATATATGTGAGGGAGGACGTGTGTGTGTGTATATATGTGAGGGAGGGTGTGTGTGTATATATATGTGAGGGAGGACGTGTGTGTGTGTATATATGTGAGGGAGGGTGTGTGTGTATATATATGTGAGGGAGGACGTGTGTGTGTGTATATATATGTGAGGGAGGACGTGTGTGTGTGTGTGTATATATGTGAGGGAGGACGTGTGTGTGTGTATATATATGTGAGGGAGGACGTGTGTGTGTATATATATGTGAGGGAGGACGTGTGTGTGTGTGTATATATGTGAGGGAGGACGTGTGTGTGTGTGTATATATGTGAGGGAGGACGTGTGTGTGTGTGTGTATATATGTGAGGGAGGACGTGTGTGTGTGTATATATATGTGAGGGAGGACGTGTGTGTGTATATATATGTGAGGGAGGACGTGTGTGTGTGTGTATATATGTGAGGGAGGACGTGTGTGTGTATATATGTGAGGGAGGACGTGTGTGTGTGTGTATATATGTGAGGGAGGATGTGTGTGTGTGTATATATGTGAGGGAGGATGTGTGTGTGTGTATATATATAATAATAAAATTAATAATAATAAACGGTTTATTGAGGTTGCAGCCATAAGGCTGAAAATACACAATACATTATATATATGGTTGATGATTGATGAGAATGGTTTTATATATACAACAATGAAAAATGTTATGATGGTGAGACAAATATAGATGTAGTATTATTTGTTGTTAATAATTCTGACCATAGTGGGTACGGGGCTGTTGTCGTAGCGGTCAGTACGTGCCCTTATCGGTGTTAAGATATTGGTATGCCTCGTCGATTGTCGTGGTGGTGGAAGGGAAGGGGGGAGCATATCTCGATGTCTCGGATTTCTTAGCAGTTCTATGCTAAATCGACGCAGAATGTTGTGGTGTACTGTGTCTAGGGAGACCATGCCAAGGGTGATAAGGGCCTCACTGTAGATAGTATAGTCTGCCCCCAGTATTATACGACAAGCCCTTTTCTGTACACGTTCAAGCTGTTTCTTCTGTGTGATGTTAATGGATGGAAACCAGCTTGGGGAGGCATAGGTGAGCTTGGGGAGTATAAACATATGATATATACTCTTCAGCTCACACTGTGGTGTACCAAGGGACTTTAGCCTTCTTAGCATGTACAGACGGTAAGAGGCGGACTGGGTAGTGGTGGTAATATGATGCTTCCAGTCCAACTTGCTATCCAGCATAATCCCCAGGATTTTGGTTGTATCCACAACCTGGAGTGGGTGTCCCCCCAGTGTGACTGTCGGTGGTGGTACAGGTGTGGTGGATGTGTGCAGATGCATCACCACTGTCTTGTTGTGATTGATACTGACGTTGTTGGCTTCAGTCCAGGCTTGTAGGTTGTCAAGTTGTTGTTGTAGTAGGTGGTAGTCAGGTGCAGTGTTGTCCACTACAACTCCCACAGTGGAGTCATCCACATACTTCCACCGGTGTGTGTCGGTCAGGGCATCATTGATGAGGATTAGGAAACACAGAGGTCCCTTCCTGGTCCCTTGAGGCACACCACATTTCAGCGTTTGTGGGAGAGATAATGCACCTTGATATCTTACCACCTGATGTGTCGTTAAATATACAGTGGCGGTTGAAGAAACACAGACGTCGGTGAAGGTGTTTATTAACAGAGTGCAAAATGTAACACAAGAGAACAGAGCGGAATGTAATGGTTGTGGCTAGTGGCTCAGCCAGGTGATAACTAACTTTAGACTAACAATTTATCTGACCATTTTACCTCGGTTCCGACTCTCTGAATCAGATACTCAGTATGAACAAGGTTGAGACACACAGTTTATGAATAAGTTCCAGATTCAGTCTCAACTATCAATACTCTGAACAAGACAATGAACAATAACCACACACCTCCCCTGAGACATTAGGAGTTAACATACACGACTAAAGTCTCTATTCAACACCTAGCAGTTATTGTTAGACACGTAGTAGCCTATATAGATATTCACATGATACATACATATATATATTCCTAATCGTAGGTACTAGCGTGCCACTGCACCTGCAGTCGCTGTGGCTCTCGTCGCTGGCGACTGCCGCGACGCTGTGGGAGTTCCAGGTTGTGGTGCTCCTCTGGATCTGGTTGCTGTGGTGTTATAGTTTGGTGGGTGCCCTGCCCCTTGACACCGACAGGTGTCATTGGTCGGTGGGGACGAAGGAACCGCCTGTTCCGCCACAGGATGCGGCCACTACCCATCTTGACAAGGTAGTCCCTTCGCTGTCCAATCCCCACAATCACACCTACACGATCCCAACGGCCATTAGCGTGGTCTTGGACATCCACATACCCTCCGAGATGTAACAGAGGTAGGCTCCGGGCAGATGAATCGGGACGTATCTTTGCCTGCTCTCTCAAGTGATCTGCTTTGGCATCACAGTCGTCAGCGGCGAGCTGCCACCGAGGAGAGAACGACCTGTGATGTGCTGGGATGCATGACCTCATGGGGTGCCCAAACAAGATCTGTGCTGGTGACCTTCCATCTGCTTTGGGTGTGTTCCTCAGTTCCAGCAGACCTCGGGCGAATTCATCCTCATCCAACTGTCCTCTCTCCGTTGTCGTCATGATTAGCTTCTTCACTGCCTTCACCGCAGCTTCTGCGTGCCCATTAGCACGAGGGTTGTGCGGGGAAGAAACTCTGTGCTCCACCCCCCACCGAGCCAGGAAGCGTCGCACCGATGAAGACGTGAACTGAGGTCCACCATCAGTCCTCAGGATCACTGGCACACCGGTGTCAGCGAACACAGAACGTAAGACACGGATGAGATGGTCAGCTGATGCATGACGAGGACATGCAGTCACATGAGGCCAGCCAGACAAACGATCAATGTACACTAGATATGTTCGTCCTGCCACATGAAAGTAGTCCGCTGAGACAGACTCGAATACCCTCTCTGGTCTATCGCTGTCTTGCCAGAGCGGTTCATTAGGGTGACTGGGTAGGAGTGGTCGGCATCGAGAACAGCCTGAGACGATGTCCTCGATGTCCCTGTCAATACCAGGCCAATAAATGGTTTGGCGTGCCCTGCGTTTGGTGCGTTCCATTCCCTGATGACCATCATGTAGCCGCTCGAGTGTCTCCCTCCTGAGGCTGAGAGGTATCAGGAGCCTCGGCCCATACACAATGAAGTCATCATCGGTTGCCAACAGACTGCGCACCGGCCAGTATGCTCGCAAGCTATGATCTAGCTCGTGTCGATGTTCAGGGAAGCCGTTGATGATGATATCCTTGAGCATGGTGTACTCTGCGTCTCTCTCTGCTGCAGCACGCACTTTCTCCAAGGTCTGGTCCTTCAATGGTGCTAGACGGATGCCCTCCTCACTGGTGGCATGTAAAGACGATATGACTGCTGCATGGAGAGGGTCGATTTCTGGGTCAGCTCCTGTATCATCACACTCCACTGGGTCCTGCACTGGAGCACGTGAAAGGGCATCTGGTGCACAATGTAGCGACCCCTTTTTCCAGCTTGTTGTGAAGGAATAAGCAGTGAGCTTCTCCCTCATGCGTTGTAATCGGAGGTTCTCAATCTCCCCCAATAGCTTGTTGTTGAGGATGGGGACTAGTGGTCGGTGGTCGACAACTAGATCAAAGTGTGGGAGCCCCTTCAGGTATGTACTGCACTTCTTAACAGCCCAGACGACCGCAACCAACTCAAGTTCTATGACAGCATACCTTGTTTCTGTATCTGACAAAAATCTTGAGCCGCACTGCACCATCTTCCAAGTGTCGTCGTGTTTCTGGAGAAGGACGAACCCGATACCGTGCAGCCTTGATGCATCAGTCTGAAGCATTGTTGGTAACGATGGGTCAAAGTACGCCAGGACGGGCGGGTTGACAAGGCACTGCTTTACCTTCTCGAATGCCTGTTCATGTTGCGTTGACCAGTTCCATTCATTCTTGGGCCGTAGGAGGTCTCTGAGAGGCTGTGCGGCCTCTGCAACAGCAGAAGAAAATGCCCCCAGCTGGTTGGTAAGGCCCATGAATGAACGGAGATCTGTGATGTTTAGTGGTCGAGGAAAGTCTGAGATTGCCTTAACCTTCCTTGAGTCGGTGGTGTAGCCCAATCTAGAGATAGTATAACCACAGTAATCTACCATAGCCTCTCCGAACACAAACTTGTCTGGGTTTAGGGTGATGCCATGCTGGTCACACCGTTGCACCACCTGAATAACATGGTCAAGATGGGCGCTATAGGTAGAGTCATATATCAGGATGTCATCCACGACCTTGACGGTGTTAGGGACATCACCAAGGGCCTGATCTCCTCTGCGGTTATACTCATCCCCAGATGACACGAGACCCATTACTGCACGCCGAAACTTGTACCTGCCCCAAGGTGTGATAAAGCATGTCAAGTCCTGGTCTTCCTCAGCTATCTTGATTTGAAAATATCCCATCTTGGCATCCAGGGTGATGAACCAAGCTGCTTCCGGTCCAACTGAAGCAATGGCATCATGAGGTGAGCGCACAGGATAAACTGGTCTCTTGACATAGCGGTTGAGGCGTGTGAGGTCGACACACAATCTCACCCCAGATGGTTTCTTGGGCACTGGTACGATAGGGTGACACCACGACGTTGGATAATCCACTTTCTCAATAATCCCCTTATCTAGTAGGTCATCCAACTGCTGCTTAATTTCCTCTCGCCAGCTGTATGGTATGATACGTGGTGCTGTCACAGAAAATGGTCTGGCATCATCAGTCAATTCAATGTGCATTGGTCCTCCAACCATTTCTCGCAGCATGTCATCCTTACCAAACACTCGAGGAAAAGCTTTGATCACTGCTGCAGCGTGTTCAGCCCGTTGTTGTGGTGTGGGGTCGTATGTGTAGGGCCAGTTTACCACTTCTGTTGATGTAGAGGTTTTCGGTGGTGGGGTTGGTATAAGCTTGGTCGAATTACTGTTGGATTGCCCCTGCAGTGGTCTAATCTGTACTGGGAAATTCTCTGGAAGAATCCCAAGGGCGATGGAGTCGTACCAGCTGAGTAAGGCACCTTTTATCTCTTTCACCACACTCACGACTGTTTCTGCCTGCCTGCTGCCCAGCTCCAAGCGTGATGGGAAGGTCCCAAGACAGGTGAGTGGGTGGTTACCTGCTGCATAAAGGCTTTCCCTACCAGCGGGCTTTAACCACGATGTCTGAATCCCCAGAGACGCTGCAGTGTCGAACCCCATAACAGTTGTTTCAGCACCAGAATCTGGGGTCCAAGTAATGGAGTCTCTTCCTGCAGGATGTGTTGCTCTGACAACCACCCGTGGTGCGGGGCGTGCCGTCACTTGCTTTGTGTACACCCCCGCCAAGAGCTGGTACACTTTTGCACCACACCCCCATCTCGGGCTGGCGCTACGATTACGTGATTGAGTGAAGGAACCTTTCCTGTCTGTGTGCCGACACACAACCGCAAAATGACCCCGTTTGCCACAGTTACGACACACTTTATCCACTGCTCGACATCCCTGTTCATCATTACGACAGTCTTTCCCACAACGGAAACACAGTGTGGATTTCATTTTAACAGTCTTTGCATTATCACGTTTACGAGATTTTCTGTAACTCGATACTTTGTTCACCACATGTGTTGAGGAATGTGAAGCCCCTCTTATCACAGCACTGCAGTGGTTAGCACTTTCAGACGCTCTACAAATGTCGATAGCATTTTCTAGTGTGAGATTCTTGTTTTCCAACATACGTTTCAGAGCCAATTCATCACTGGTACCAACAACTATTCTGTCACGCAACTGACTGTCTACACACTTGTCACAGAATTCACAAAAGTTGGCGATTTCCTTTACTGAACACAGAAAATCGTCAAAAATCTCACCCGCTTTGCACACACAAGTAGAAGTCTCGTCGATCCACGATGATGTTACGCTGGTTACGTAGATATTCCCCCATGGCATCGAGTATGGACCCTAAATCCGCATCTTCCGGTACACTGATGCCATAACGTAGGGTCCTAGTCCACTCGTCGTCCAGAACAGCAGTTAGTGCAGCTCGTTGCTCGGTCCGAGTCAGCATATTAATTTTGGTAAGTGTCACATACCCCTCGAATTTGTATCGCCACGCGTCGAACTCCCGTAACGATGCTGACGAGGTTAGGTGAGGAGTGGTGGCGGCTGACGCTGGGAACCTTGCACTATGGGTAGAGGTGTTGCTGCTGCTGGAGGTGTCATCACTCCCGGTACGTGATGTAGACTGGCTGGACGGTTGCGCCACCATATGCTCCAACAGCTGGTTCAGTCGTTCCTCTCGACGCTGTCCTTCCTCCTGAGCCCTTTGTGCCGATTCTGCCTGTCGCACCAACAGAGCAGTCAGCGCTTCCATCTGTTTCTCCATTCTGCACCTGCACTTGCACTGGCCACTGTATCCTACTCACTGCGCCATGATGTGTCGTTAAATATACAGTGGCGGTTGAAGAAACACAGACGTCGGTGAAGGTGTTTATTAACAGAGTGCAAAATGTAACACAAGAGAACAGAGCGGAATGTAATGGTTGTGGCTAGTGGCTCAGCCAGGTGATAACTAACTTTAGACTAACAATTTATCTGACCATTTTACCTCGGTTCCGACTCTCTGAATCAGATACTCAGTATGAACAAGGTTGAGACACACAGTTTATGAATAAGTTCCAGATTCAGTCTCAACTATCAATACTCTGAACAAGACAATGAACAATAACCATACACCACCTGCTGTCGATCACTGAGGAAATCTGCCAACCACGCCACCAAGCCTGGCTCCATCCCAATACCAAGTGCCTTATTTATTATAATATTGTGGTCCACTAGGTCAAATGCCTTTTTGAAGTCAATGAAAGTTAGTATTACTGAGGTCTTCCTTTGCTCTAAGTTCTTTTATACAAAGTCAAGTAGGCTAATAAGGCAATGTGTGGTGGAGGATGAATTTATATTGCCAAACTGTTGGTTATCAATGAATTTTTTAATACTAGCTGAGGCCCATTCAAAAACAAAACTTTCACACAAAAGGCTGGGGAGGGGAGTGATAGCAATGGGTCTCAACTGGTCGGGGATTATTGACTTTAGAGATTGGTGTGACATAAGCTGTCTTCCAATCTGTGGGTACTTTAAACTGACTTATGGATGCGTTGATAATAGAGCAAAGGCGGATGGCAAGCTCAACAGCAAACTCTTTATACAATTTAATGGGAAGGTCAATGGGAGTGGTGGAGCATTTAAGTTTAAATTCTGAAAGTTTCTTGGCGACCTGATACTCTTGGACTCGGGGTGGCTGAGGGGAGGGGAGGTAGGCAGGTAGTTGGGATGGGTCAAACTCGGGTAAGCTTTGACATATGACCGCGAAGTGGTCATTGAGGTGGCCTGCTGTATCCTCACTGGTATGTCCGTTAGTACAAGGGAGGGAGGGTGAGTGTTTACGCATCCCACACACATCTTTAATTTTGCTGTACCACTGGCTGATGTTGGATTCCTTGAGATGTTGTATTTTTGTAGGGTAGTGTGAGGAAGGACGTGTGTGTGTGTGTATATATGTGAGGGAGGACGTGTGTGTGTGTGTTTATATGTGAGGGAGGGTGTGTATGTGTGTATATATATGTGAGGGAGGACGTGTGTGTGTGTGTATATATGTGTGTGAGGGAGGGCGTGTGTGTGTGTATATATATGTGAGGGAGGACGTGTGTGTGTGTATATATGTGAGGGAGGGTGTGTGTGTATATATATGTGAGGGAGGACGTGTGTGTGTGTATATATGTGAGGGAGGGTGTGTGTGTATATATATGTGAGGGAGGACGTGTGTGTGTGTGTATATATGTGAGGGAGGACGTGTGTGTGTGTGTGTATATATATGTGAGGGAGGACGTGTGTGTGTGTATATATATATGTGAGGGAGGGTGTGTGTGTGTATATATATGTGAGGGAGGA
Organism: Petrolisthes cinctipes; assembly: GCA_033782935.1. Classification (NCBI taxonomy): domain Eukaryota; kingdom Metazoa; phylum Arthropoda; class Malacostraca; order Decapoda; family Porcellanidae; genus Petrolisthes; species Petrolisthes cinctipes. The sequence goes on from JAWQEG010000857.1 coordinate 184,307, forward strand.
CGTGTGTGTGTGTGTATATATGTGAGGGAGGACGTGTGTGTGTATATATATGAGGGAGGACGTGTGTGTGTGTATATATGTGAGGGAGGATGTGTGTGTGTGTATATATGTGAGGGAGGATGTGTGTGTGTGTAATAATAAAATTAATAATACTAAACGGTTTATTGAGGTTGCAGCCATAAGGCTGAAAGTACACAATACATTATATATATGGTTGATGATTGATGAGAATGGTTTTATATATACAACAATGAAAAATGTTATGATGGTGAGACAAATATAGATGTAGTATTATTTGTTGTTAATAATTCTGACCATAGTGGGTACGGGGCTGTTGTCGTAGCGGTCAGTACGTGCCCTTATCGGTGTTAAGATATTGGTATGCCTCGTCGATTGTCGTGGTGGTGGAAGGGAAGGGGGGAGCATATCTCGATGTCTCGGATTTCTTAGCAGTTCTATGCTAAATCGACGCAGAATGTTGTGGTGTACTGTGTCTAGGGAGACAATGCCAAGGGTGATAAGGGCCTCACTGTAGGTAGTATAGTTTGCCCCCAGTATTATACGACAAGCCCTTTTCTGTACACGTTCAAGCTGTTTCTTCTGTGTGATGTTAATGGATGGAAACCAGCTTGGGGAGGCATAGGTGAGCTTGGGGAGTATAAACATATGATATATACTCTTCAGCTCACACTGTGGTGTACCTAGGGACTTTAGCCCTCTTAGCATGTACAGACGGTAAGAGGCGGACTGGGTAGTGGTGGTAATATGATGCTTCCAGTCCAACTTGCTATCCAGCATAATCCCCAGGATTTTGGTTGTATCCACAACCTGGAGTGGGTGTCCCCCCAGTGTGACTGTCGGTGGTGGTACAGGTGTGGTGGATGTGTGCAGATGCATCACCACTGTCTTGTTGTGATTGATACTGACGTTGTTGGCTTCAGTCCAGGCTTGTAGGTTGTCAAGTTGTTGTTGTAGTAGGTGGTAGTCAGGTGCAGTGTTGTCCACTACAACTCCCACAGTGGAGTCATCCACATACTTCCACCGGTGTGTGTCGGTCAGGGCATCATTGATGAGGATTAGGAAACACAGAGGTCCCATCCTGGTCCCTTGAGGCACACCACATTTCAGCGTTTGTGGGAGAGATAATGCACCTTGATATCTTACCACCTGCTGTCGATCACTGAGGAAATCTGCCAACCACGCCACCAAGCCTGGCTCCATCCCAATACCAAGTGCCTTATTTATTATAATATTGTGGTCCACTAGGTCAAATGCCTTTTTGAAGTCAATGAAAGTTAGTATTACTGAGGTCTTCCTTTGCTCTAAGTTCTTATATACAAAGTCAAGTAGGCTAATAAGGCAATGTGTGGTGGAGGATGAATTTATATTGCCAAACTGTTGGTTATCAATGACTTTTTTAATACTAGTTGAGGCCCAATCAAAAACAAAACTTTCACACAAAAGGCTGGGGAGGGGAGTGATAGCAATGGGTCTCAACTGGTCAAAAGATTGGGGATTATTGACTTTAGGGATTGGTGTGACATAAGCTGTCTTCCAATCTGTGGGTACTTTAAACTGACTTATAGATGCGTTGATAATAGAGCAAAGGGGGATGGCAAGCTCAACAGCAAACTCTTTATACAATTTAATGGGAAGGTCAATGGGAGTGGTGGAGCGTTTAAGTTTAAATTCTGAAAGTTTCTTGGCGACCTGATACTCTTGGACTCTGGGTGGTTGAGGGGAGGGGAAGTAGGCAGGTAGTTGGGATGGGTCAAACTCGGGTAAGCTTTGACATATGGTCGCGAAGTGGTCATTGAGGCGGCCTGCTGTATCCTCACTGGTATGTCCGTTAGTACAAGGGAGGGAGGGTGAGTGTTTATGCATCCCACACACATCCTTAATTTTGCTGTACCACTGGCTGATGTTGGATTCCTTGAGATGTTGTATTTTTGTAGGGTAGTGTCTCAGTTTGGCTGTCCTGATTTCCCTAATGACTTTGTTGCGAAGACTGTTATATCTTGCCTTGTCGGTGTAAAAGGCTTTGTTGCGTTGTTTAATGAGTCTTTTTATTCTGGTGGTAATCCATGGCATATCCGATGGGTGAACTGTCGTCGACTTTTCTGGGAAGAAGTGATGGTATGCTTGAGTGATGGTGGTAGAATAGTTCTCCCATTTGATGTCAACTTCACTGACAGTCAATACCTCAGTCCACGGGTAATGTACCAGCCACTGTCCAAATCCCCTTATCGATGAGTCAGGTGTAGGTCTGTACTTCCTGATGATGGGAGGCTGGTGATGGGTGGTGGTGGGGGTGGGAGTCCACAGGATGGAGAGGTGGGTACTCTTCCCCACTGGTGGCAAAGGTTGTGGTGGGAGGTACTGATTTGACAGGTCGGTGACAATCTTATCTAGGACACTCTGGTTGTGGGTTGGGAAATCAACAACTTGGCTGAGGGATAGTGCATTTTCAAGTACTCCAGTGTCAATTTCATTGAAGTCGCCACATATTACGAATTTTGCTGATGGATACCTAATTTTGAGGATGTCACATGTGTTAATAATATGTTCCATCAGCACTGCCTGAGATGGTGCACGTGGTGGATGGTAAATTAGGCAGTAGATAATGGAGGCAGTGAGTCTCGGGTGACAGGGAGGTGTTAACTTGACCCAAAGAACCTCAATTCCTTCTGGGATATCCACAATCAGGTGTTGGGGGTGGTATTTGTCCCGAGCAAAGAAGGCTAACCCACCACCACGTTTATTTTCTCTAAGTTGGTGGAAGAGAATAAAGTTTTCTATGTTGCACAGTTCGGGTACGATTTGCCATGCTTCTGTAATGCAAACAACATCAGCACCATTGGTATTCACAGCCAACACAAGTTCGTCCACCTTATTCGATAATGAGGTCACATTTGATAAGAATAATCTAGGTAAGTCATACCACAGGACAGGCACGTCAATATTGTTCTTTGTCTTTTCAGTGACAGTCTGTTTCTGTTTTCTGTTAGATGTAATGACTTGTATCACTCGTATGGGTCTTTGTTTGTTTCTGCCTGCTTTACAACCGCTGCCGTGAAAGAGCCCAAGGGTTTTTAGGCGGGTAATAACTTTACCAGGTGGGTAGGCAGCTCGGGGTTTGAGTTGGTAAAGAGCCCCACGGGAATAGCGATGTATAACACTTTCACTATGGTCAGCAACGTGGATCGTGTCGTTCATAACTGTTGTTGTTGATTTACTGACCGAGTCTTGTAGCCCTCAAATGTACTTCCATTCACTGTAGGAGTTTGAAGTAGTGAAGTTCTTGAGTGATGAGTGTAGTGAAGGGTAAGGGGATGAGAGGTGATGAGAGGTCAACAGGCTGACCTTGGCTGCCCCAGGGAGCGCCTAAACACACGTCTGACCCTCACGGTGTCAAGTGTGTGAGGGAGGACGTGTGTGTGTGTATATATGTGAGGGAGGACGTGTGTGTGTATATATATGTGAGGGAGGACGTGTGTGTGTGTATATATGTGAGGGAGGACGTGTGTGTGTGTATATACGTGAAGGAGGACGTGTGTGTGTGTGTATATATGTGAGGGAGGACGTGTGTGTGTGTGTATATATGTGAGGGAGGGTGTGTGTGTGTATATATATGTGAGGGAGAACGTGTGTGTGTGTATATATGTGAGGGAGGACGTGTGTGTGTGTATATATGTGAAGGAGGACGTGTGTGTGTGTGTATATATGTGAGGGAGGGTGTCTGTCATGGCGGCTGAGGGTAAACACCCGTGACTTGGTGCTCCTCATAAAACCTCAGTATACACGTTACAAGACAAGCTGGTGAATAGTTGTTTACATCAACTGCTGTGGGAAGTGTCTGTCTATGGTGACAGATATATAGACTATGAAGGTTTAACGAATTTCCAGCAAAATTAGAAGTTAAATGTGACCGGGTGACGGCGGATGTGTGGGTGGTCTTGCTGGTGCTTCGGACCTCTCAATTGGTGGAAATATAATGGTTTCAGTGTAAGATCTCCAACATTAGCCAAGGATTTATCAGTAAAAGGCTAAGATGGCGAAAAGTTTAAGTGATCTAAGGAGAATGCAGCGGAACCAGTTGTCGCGACTGACGAAAGAGGATTTGATATAAAGCATTATGGCTCCACCGGAGCCTGGTGAGGGACTGCTGCAGGCGCTGACGACGAAACTCAACGATCTGGTCAAGGAAGTGGTCAATCTGAAGACCGCTGTGATAGCCCCTGACGGCGGCATCAACAAGAGGTTTGATGAGTTACAAGCGCAGGTGAATAAACAAGCTGAAGTAATTGCCAAACAGCAACGTTACCTTGAGGTGATAGACAGAAAGGAAAGAGAAAATAATCTAATAATAACTGGGGTCCCTGATGAGAACGAGGCCTTGGAAGGAGGAACGTCAGAGGAGGAAAAACTGAGGAAAATCTGGTCAGAGGTGGGTATCAATGAGGAGATTCAGGAGCATAGAAGGTTGGGCAACAGAGGTGACAACAACAGGCGGCGGCCCATCCTGGTCACCGTCGCCAGAAGACAAGTAAGGGATAAAATTCTTGAGAAAGCAAAACAACTGAAGGAAGCGAGTGGCGAGTACAGGAGAATCTACATTAAGAAGGACGTTTATCCCAGCGTGCGGGAGGAGTGGAGGAGGTTACGTGACGCCGAGAGGACAGAGCGACAGAGACCGGAGAACGCAGGGTGCACCATACGCCTGGATGGACGAGAGAGGAAACTGTACAGGGATGGAGTCGTCATCGATGTATGGAACTCTCAGTTTTTCTGAATAGACCACAGCTGAGAGAAACATTGAAAATTATCTCATGGAATATAAACGGAGTGAGGACTAAACTAGAGAAAAAGAGTGTACAAGATTTACTGGTAAAGTTTGACATAATTAGTGTAAACGAGGTAAAGACGTCGTTAGCTGTATCTTTTCCGGGATATGTTACTTACAGAAGTGCAATAAGAGGGTCGTGTGAACGGGGAGGGACAGTGCTCTTGGTGAAGAACTGGTTTGCACAGAGTATTGCAGATGTTGACACTAGCATAGAGGAACAGATTTGGGTAAAGGTTAAGTGTATGTCCAATACTGTTTTTGGGTTTTGTTATGTACCACCTGTCGACTCCCATTATTATTCACACGAGTCATTTGCAAGTATAAAGGAGAAGTTGGTAACGAGCGAAAATTGTAGTGAGTTTTGTATTATTGGTGACATGAATGCCAGATTCGGGAGATTCGCTCGCGAGCTGCCCAGTCAGTTGCCAAACCATGAAATATTGTCTTATCCTGTTTTAGCAGATGATGTACGATTGCCCAATGATAGTGCTTTTATTTTGTCTAGTATTTGCAAAGAGTCGAAAATGTTGCTGTTAAACAATTTGAAGACACATTTGAAGCATTTTGTTGGAGGTAAAACATATAGAAAAGGGAAAGAGTGGGTTTCTGAATTGGACACGTGCTTAATGAGTTACAGCATGGTGGGTAGGGTGAGCGAGTTTTCTGTGTTACAAGATGACTCTTCAAATAAAACTACCTGAAATAGATTTAGAATACCTGAATATCCGGGCGAGCTGCCTCGGAACACACGCAATAAATAGCGGAGCTTCTGCCCGGAGAATTGTAAATGTTAAGCCTATAAAAATGAGTTGTATTGACGAAAGGATGTTTCTTAATAATTTGCAAACTATAGATGTTGACCTGGATTCTAATGATCATGATGAGTTGGCTAAGAATATAACGGATGCTCTGTACAGGTGTGGCTGTGTAAGTAGGGGTGAGCTACGGGAGCAGGGTGTGAATGATAATTTAGGGAGATGGGAAAGGCTTTTAGCAAATAAAGATGACTTACAAATTTGGAGAGCCATTAACTGGAAAGGAGAATATGGTAACAAAGACAGTAATGACTGCCGGCCATCTGATGATGAGTTTAAGGTATTCTTTGAGCATACCTTCAACCCCCCTGATAATGTTGTCTTTGAACATGACCCCGACCCTGATGTGTATGTGCCTGTATTAGACGACCCTATCAGCCCATGTGAAGTCCAGAAACAGGTTAAGAATTTAAAATCTGATAAAGCAAGTGGTCCTGACGGTGTTACTCCCGGTATTTTTAAGATTTTGCCTGGTGAATGGATTTTATTGCTCACAACTTTGTTTAATTCTGTATTCTCAGGCACCTACCCTCGGGAGTGGGCCAAGGCTAAATTGGAAACAGTGTTTAAGTGAGGTGATAGGAATGATGTCAAAAATTACAGAGGAATTAATATAATAAATAGTATAGCCAAAGTTTACGACATGGTATTGTGCGAGAGAATAAAGCAATGGTTCAGGCCGTATAGGGAGCAGGCTGGGGCTCAACAAAAGAGAGGGTGTCTGGAGCACATTGTTTCACTTCGTTTACTGTGTGATATGGCTAGGAGGAAGAAATTAACATTATATGTTACATTTATAGATTTCACTCAGGCCTACGACAGAGTACCCAGGCATGTACTGTTTAGAATATTACGTCGCCTGGGGTGTGGCTCAGTGATGGTGTGTGCCTTAATAGCAATGTATAGTGTGACACAGAGTTGGGTTGGGACTGCCCTTGTTACCATAACACTAGGAGTAAGACAAGGTTCATCAACTTCGTGTTTATTATTCATAATTTTTGTGGATGACCTCATAAGAATGATTAAGGATGGGTGTGAACATGATGGTTTTTTGGTATGGTTACATACTCTAGTTCTTATGGATGATACAGTTATTTTATCAACCACCAGGTATAACATGTTAAAAAAGCTAACTCTGCTACATAATTATTGCTCTGGGTACGGTATGAAAATCAACCAGTCTAAGACGAAGTTTTTTGTGATACATGGCCGTGGTGAGGACTCTGATCCCTTGGTTGTGAACGATTTGGTTGTAGAACAGTGTAACAAGTATGTATACTTAGGTTCAACGTTCACGAGTGACGGATCTACCTCGTCCGCGGTCAGAGAGCACGCTAACTCCAGGATGCCACATGTGTTGAAATTTGTTTCATTTATATCCAAGAATAACGATATACCGTTTATTGTGAAAAAGCGGGTATTTGAGGCAGTGCTGATGTCAACATTAGTTTATGGCTGTGAATCTTGGATTGGTGCCGACCTCAGACCAATGGTTAAATTATATAATTGGTGTTTAAAGATATTATTAGGGGTAAGACGATCAACATGTAATGATGTTTGTTACGTTGAGTCAGGGTATCCACCTTTGTGTGAATTGGTCAAACTTAAGCAGCATAAGTTCTTCCGGACCATGTGGCAGGAGCGTTCAGGGTATGATGACGATCCCTTGATGTTCGTTATCGGATTGGTCACTGATTCGAACACAGTGACAGGGAAGGCTATTGGAGAGTTCCTGCAGCGTGATCCGGGAAATTTGGACTGGGTGAGGCAGGACCTAATTGATGGCATTATTAACAGCAATTCATCAAGACGTAATACTTACAAGAGCATCAACTCTGACTTTTCACTCCATTATGTATATAGAGAAAGACACACAATTAGTGAGATACAAAGATTATCTTTTACGAAGTTCCGTGTGAGTGGACACAACTTGGCGTGTGAGACTGGGAGATGGAACAGGAGAGGTAGAGGCCGTTTACCTCTAGAAGAACGAGTGTGTAGTTGTGGTCAAGTACAGACGGAACGGCATGTGGTACAGGAGTGTCCACTCACATGGTACATCAGGGATAGGTATAGATTTAGTAGTCTAGAAGAATTGTTTTCTGAGATGTATGAGACAATGGTAGTGTGCAAAATAATTCATGAAATTTTGTCTATTTATTGTTAAGGTTATGTTTTAAGGGTGTTTAATGTTTGGGTATAGATTTAAGAGTATTTATTGTATTTAGTGTTGGACTACAGTTTCGTGCCAAGATAATGTTTTCTGATTTATATGGCACTTGTAAATATATCTATTTTGTATGGTGATGTAATGATACATTGAGCTGTGGTCAATAAAAATATCTATCTATCTATCTATCTATCTGTATATATATGTGAGGGAGGACGTGTGTGTGTGTATATATGTGAGGGAGGACGTGTGTGTGTGTATATATGTGAGGGAGGACGTGTGTGTGTGTATATATGTGAAGGAGGACGTGTGTGTGTGTATATATATGTGAGGGAGGGTGTGTGTGTGTATATATATGTGAGG